>CAEFZY010027778.1:0-64287 GCA_903066815.1 Brachyrhaphis roseni
TAGATATCCCACATGCATACAATATTTAATAAAAAGTTGTAATCTGCATACATTTCAGAATTTCTAATAACAATTACAATAGGCTTTTTTTTTTTAAAAAAAAAAACTATTTTCAAGAAGTCTTCAACTAATATGTGTGCAAACTATGTTGGTAGGCAATGCGTACATTGTGGGTGCTGTTTGAGCAGGAGTATATTTTGAAGCAGTGTATCAGCCATAGGCTAGATGTCTTCTACTAATCTTATAATATTTTGTCATTTGCTTGTTTGTCCAAGTGATTTCTCAGCGGACTAACCTCACCATTCAAACAGCAGGTAGTAGAGACCCCATTGAAGAAGCTGAATAATTGCTGATTTTTCAGCCCAAAGCTTACACACTCATGTAACAGTGTTGTTACATAGATAAAAAAAAAAATTATTGTGCAGTCATTTTGATTGCATATAATCAAATAAATTTTTTGAAGCTTTCAGAGTTCAACAAAGTGTGCAAGCAGTGTACTTGTAAAAGCTGCTCAGTTTTTCTGTTTACAGATGGAGTCATGCTCAGGTTATGAATTATTCAGCCTGTCACAGCTGTGGGTTCAAAATTTGGAGAGTTTAAAGGCCCCATTTCACTCACATTTCTGTCTTATGAGGTTTTGTTTTTCATTGCATGTCCCAAGACACTGTACGTGTTCTTCATTACTTATTTATTTCAGATAGATGGAAATTCTGCCTTGCACACATTTTGCAGGAAGGTGGAGCTCTGATTAGGTGCAAATACTAATCAGAACCTGTAGGTTGACAGGTTGCATAGAAGAGTTGCAATTTATGTAAAATGAAAACCAAATAATCTTTGATTCAACACAGTTCTTCTCACACATGAGCAAAGTCAGACTGATGTTCCAGCTTTGATGCATCTGTTTGGGACGGCTCCCAAGAGAAGTACAGAAAAAGCCAGAATTCAGAGCAGAACATACTGGGCTTTAAAGAAGTCCTCAAAACTTATAAAATGACAGAGAGTCCGACACATGCTGCCCCTATGCATACAGGTTTAGATTATGACATATTCATAACCAAAATGCTTAAAGTTAAGATAGTAATCACAAGGTTTGACTTGCTTTTCTGGCTTAGGAAAGGACTTATAACTAATGGTGTCTTTTGGAAAAGTAAATCCACTCAAGCATTCTTCAGCAGAAGATTTATAGTGAACAGGTATTTGTTCATTCTTTTAGTGAAGGCCTTTTCTGATTTCCTGTAGCACCACAACAGTTTTTTCTGATGAATTGACAAAGGGACAGAACAAGCATCTCTCTGAGACCTCTGAAAGACAAATTTGATGTTTCCTGTGAGTGTTTCTATTGTTTTGACAGGATGTTTGTTTAGGGGATACTTGCCTGATAAAGAAGGCATTTTCACAAGCTTTAAACCTGCTGGATTCTGCTTTGACATTAACAGACTTCTGACTCGTCAAAGTAGCTACAATATAGCTGGTAGTGATAACCCTACGTTGTTTTTGTATTATATATTAGTGTTTCAGTTGTATTATTTGTTCATGTCACCATAATTATTCTTTTAGTTTATGTGTTTTCTAATTATTCTATTCGCCTCTTTTTTTTTTTTAGGTTATTAGCCTGTTTGAGTATTTTCTTAACTCTGGTATTTTGACTGGAAGTTGAAGTATTTCGTAGCTAAATTTCTCTGTGATCATTCTGTGTGTATGCAGTGGTTGTTTGACAATGCTTGTGTCTGTTCTATACCTCACCAGGTAGGTGTTCATAAAACAGCAATTGACACGGACTAAGGGCTGTTTGGATATTAATCAGTTGTTGCTCTGAGTAGCTAAAAAACATCACTAACTTTATTAGTAATTGTTCTTGGCATTTTTTCCATAGTCAAATCAACATATTGTTACATAACGAACAGATAAGCAGTGAACTGCTGTTTTTGTTTTACTCATGCCTATATGTTTTTTGCTTTGTTTAAGTCAAAAACACAATCTTTATCCTAAACGTGTTACTGGGATTCAACTTGATCTAATATTAACTGCAGGTCAGCTGTAATAGATTTTGATGGGTGATAAGACGGTAAGACTCAGGCGGGTTATCTTGGAGGTTTACTGAACAGGAAAAGAAAGTGAGAGGGGATGCATGTGGAGTTTTACCGCTGACCTTCAGGTAGACACGAAGCCGTGATAAATGGAAACAAAGAAGAAAGCAAAAAAATTAGGAAACCGACAGAGTAGTTTCAGTGTCCTTTTGAACTGTGGAGATCAACCAAAAAACAAGAATGTCTGTACAACTTTTCCAACTTTTCCTCCCAGATGAATATTTATTTAGGATGCAGCCTGTATTACATCATTTTGGAGGTCTTTTCTTGTCTTTTCAAGTACATTGTGTGCACACAGGTGAAATTTTATTTCACATGTTTGAAACAATGAACAGTCAAAACAGTTAACGCATGCTACTTTGTGTAGCAGGAAAAAAAACTCCTCTGATGGAGCACAAGACTTTTATTAATTGGAATTTCCATAAAAATTAGTAGTTAATGAATAACTCAGACCAACACTGCATCACCTCTAGCTGCTGTGCTCCCATGGTTTCCAAGGATTTTGTTTTATTTCCCTGCTTATTGCCTTGCCACATAGGTACTTACTTGTTTTAGCCTACTCGAATCCAGTTACTCTCCTTAAATGTAATTTCACACACTTCATTTCAGCCCATTCTGCCCACACACCCACTTGAGGCTGTGCCTCTGATGTCTATCAAGTGCCCGATATGTGATTAGTAACTAGATATGAGCCAGTTACAAGGGTCAAGGTAGTTTTTTTGGTTTCAAAACCTGCAATTTAATTAGTTTAAAATGTTTTAATCATGGTGCCAGAGAGAAAGGAGTGCAGGCTCTGCCGGAGCATACAACCTGAGCGACGACCCACCAAATATCAGCTTCTTTACTTTACAGGGGTACGCAGTGAATGTCAGTATAAAGTGCAGAATGACAAATGGCCTAATAGTTTTTCATAAAAACTTTAAAATCTTGCTTAACTCTTTCAAGAATCAAATAATAATAAAAAAAGGTTTTAATTGAAATTCTGTTATAACTTAGTTTTGATTTTTTTTACTGTAAATACAATAAAACTATTTATTTGGTAGATATATTTCATATTAACAGACCAACTAAACCTACATTTGGCTGCTCACTTCTCAGCAGTTTGGCTTTCCTTTGTTTGCAATCTTTACTGAAGAAAACTCTAGATACCTTACATTACACTTATGACTACTTCTTTTAACCCTTCCACGGTCTTAAGAGATGAGGTCAGATGGACCCCGCAAGCTTTTTACCTTGTGAGCAGTCTGGCAGGTTTCCACTGACCCCAGAGCAACCCCCCCACTCCCTTCTCTACTGTCTGACCTTGACATCTGCCACTAAAAGCCCAGGAGGGTTAAACTACCAGGTACACAGAAACATTTTATAATAAAGTGTAATGCTAGATACATAAGGTTTTTAGTGTTTAACATGTAGCTAAACTTTTCCTGTAGGTTCTTAATGTTGTTCAAATAGACAGCACTTTCTTGGATAAGAGTTTCAATGGTATTGCAAATGAAACCTTTTAGCTTTTTCATTGGTTGATATCTCTTTCTCTTCATCTCATTTGGAACATGAGAAGATGCCTTTGGCTTCATGCAGAATGCTTCCTGCTGACGTTCCTCCTATATAATAATTTCTCATAACAAACATGCATTCATAAGAAGCCTTCTTTTTTCTTTAGAACTAGAAATAATCAAATAATTTATAAAAGATGTTCTGTTTGTTATTGCATCCTTGTTCTATTTTGACTAACAGATCAATGATTTAATGAAAATATAAAGTTAGCACCATTTCATTGACATTACACTGCACTTCTGATTCAGTCATTTTTTTAATTGTTGATTTACATAATCTACATTATAAACATTATATTGTGTTGCAAAGTGTAGCTGTTTTTACAGTTACTTTTACTTGAAATATGGTAAAACCATTCTCTGTCTTGTGATTGTTCCAGGGATTTGTCGCTAAATCAGCTGCTTCACATTCTGGCACTGAGGAGACTGGAGCTCACTGATCAATTTTCACCTTTTTCAATTAAAATATGGAAACTGACTAAATCAAGTAGCGCTTAGCTCAGTGCTAGATAATCATTTTGGAGTTAAACATGTCACAATTCAACTAGTGATAAAGAAAACGTGAAATCCTCTACCTATGTCACTGCAACATTTTTTCTTTTAATGCCGTCAGTGAAGCTACAGAAGTACACTTAAACAATTTGTTTTTTTCATCTTAATGAACTGAGTGGATTTTAAGTTTTTGATTTTTCCATTTTTTACAAAGTATTTTGATAAAATTGTTTTGGTTGTGTTTTTTTTAGCTATAATGACTAAGTTTTCCCAGAATTAATTGTCTGTTTTATTTTGACAGTGTTTTCCCTCCTGTGCTTTCAAATGACTTACTTCCTGTTTCAGGGATAAAGCTGATTGTAATCAGCCTACCTTAAACCTAAAAGTTTAAGGTACGTCAGTGTATTAATGCAGTTAAGTCTATATTTATTGATTTTCCTGATAAATTTAGATTCCAAGTAATTTTTTCAATTTGTTTCATCCAACTGGAATGCTTCAGACTGACCCAACCAAAATCCACACTTGATAGTGAAAGAGTATTTGTATTTATTTGTTAAGAATAAATACATTATTATACATTTGGACGACCCAGTAGCCGTCTAACCACATCTATGAATAGATTAAACACTTTGGAGTTCTTAGACTTGATAAAGTGAGTAAAGATGCAGACCAGTTACTATAAGATTCAGTATTTGTTCAAAACTGATGTCCCTTTTACAGTGTTTAATGTCATTTGAGAAATGCATGTCTGGTTATCTTGTTTTTTTTTCTGGAAAATCTCAGGTTACACCAGCAAAGCTCATCATTAAGAACAGCATAATGGATTCATTCAGTTTGAGAAAGAATGTTGTTAAATAGCTAAGAATTTTAGCTGCAGGGCATGGCTGAGCCGCTGAGAGCTCTGCAACAATCCCACAGGTTGAAGGGTCAGATGTGCCAGCCAGGCAGTTTGCTAGAGAAATTGCAGCATTAGCTGTTTTTTTCAAACCTATAAACCAACATGTTCTGACAAGCAATTTTATGTTGTCATCTGAAATATATTTATTTTTTATGCTTCATGACGCTTTGCAGTGTTTACAGAAGGACTTTGTGGTTTTGTTGTCTTTTTGACCATTTCCACAATTAATTTCCTGCCTTACTTAAAAACATTGGCACTGGATTAATTAAAGATTCTGTTTTTTAAAAACCTTAGATCTGTTTGTGCAAATATTATAAAGTCAGAAGATATGTGGATTGTGCTATTATAATTTGAGTATAATTATGTTCTGTGGAACATAGTGGATTTAATTCAGTTCACAACACACCATCTGAAGGCATATAGCAAAAGAAAGTAAACTCAATACATTCATTTTAGACAGATTTCAATGCACTTACACATATTCGAAATTGTTCTTCTTTATCAAACATCCATCCATCCATCCATCCATTTTCTTACACCCTTGTCCCTAGTGGGGTCAGGAGGTGCTGGTGCCTATCTCCAGCTAACCTGAGAGGCGGGGTCACCCTGGACAGGTCGCCAGTCTGTCGCAGGGCAACACAGAGACAAACAGGACAAACAACCATTCACACACACACTCTTTAGAAAGACCAATTAACCTGATGTAACCAGTCATGTTGGAGGAAGCTGGAGTACCCGGAGAGAACCCACCATGCACAGGGAGAACATGCAAACTCCATGCAGAGTCGAACCCAAGACCTTCTTGCTGCAAAGCAACAGTGCTACCGATTGTATCACTGTGCAGCCCAGTTATCAAACAAAGAAGTTTATTATTCAAACTCAATAAATTGTTTTCTCTCTAAAAAACACAGCAGATTGCATTAAGTTCTGCTAAAACAGTTTTTATTTTGTTTTTGAAGTTTGAAGAGTCAATTCTTGAAATTTGAACCCTGTGGATTTCATAAGTAGATACTTTTAAGGAGGACACATTATTTCAAACTTCTAACAAAAGTGATATAATTTAAAAAAGTCTTATCTCTTTAAATTATGACTTGCAAATTATTGTTGATTTGCAAATAAATCAGTGGTTCTTCAGAAATGCAATGTCTCACCAATAAAAGATGGTGGATCTTATTTCACTGCTTTGAAACATCATCTGTGGTGAATTATTGTCCTTCTTTAAAGAAATGTTGGAGTCCACTTTGACTTAACGTCCTAAAGCTAAAGAAGCTGAAACGACTCCAGCAGCACGCAGACGTATTTCTGTCAAGTCTTTGCTCCTTTCAGTCCTAATTAAGTGATGCTGGTAAATGGATCTTCTGCAGCTATTTCCTCTCAACAATTACACAGTGCAGGGATGGTTGCGAATGCGCATTGAAAATTGGTGAAAAGCAAATTCCAACAGATAATTCACATTGCTCCAGGCATACAAGACACAGTGGAAGTCCCTTTATTTGTCAAACAAAGCTTAACGTTGGCTGTGTCCTTCCTTGAATATAAGTTTTAGTTTCTGTAAAGCATGATAATTTTCGTAATTCCCATCAATTTTATGGTTTTGCCAACATGATAATGCATATTGTTTGGAGACTTGTCTTCTAATTTATGCAGCATAAAGTGTTGGGTTTTTCCACGTTTATTGGCTTTTCTTCCATTTGGTTTTGTTTTTTGTTCTACTTAAGAGGATATGCTGCTGTTTTATGTTTATTTGCTTTCCCATAATAAGAATATGACAAGCCAACCTCCTTTGATAATTTTATGTTTCTTTGTGCCAACAATATAACAATTATAAAGGTTCTTGAAAGAAGAAAAGCTGTAATTTTCTGCAATACATAGGCTCATAAAAATGGCCTTTTGCTTTTTTTCAGTGTGCTGAGATGTTGTTTATTTGGATATTGTCAAGATAGCCCAGTATTTGAGGAACAGCCAATGTCTTAAATCACAAGGATTTTTTTTGGCCTAACCATAAATAATTAGGGCTGAAATGAGTTTTATTATAAAACAAGTTGATTCATCTTCAGGCGAAAAGCTACAAAATGATTAAAATTAGCGATAGTATCAAGCACATTCATTTTGTCACATTACAACTACAAAGTTTTATAAATTATGTTGGATTTTTATGTAACAGACCAGCAAAAATATGGATACATGTGAAGAGAAAGCTACATTACTTAACTTTTTTTTTTCTTTTTTCTTTTCTTTTTACAAATAAAATCTGAAAGTATAATTCCACCAATTTTACTCCGATATATCTAATTGAAAGAGTCAGAAACCCTCCAAATCTTACCTTGAACAAGCAAGACATGCTAAAGTCAGAGATGTCTATACATGGAGCAGGTGATTGTTTTCGTCATGATTTGTGAGCTTGCTTGAGAGCAGCAGAGTGAGTTAATTTGTTTTTAATGAAAACAAAGAGCAAAGACTTACATGCCAGTTACAAGGAGAGCAGATGAGAACAATGGAAACCAGGGAGCTTAGACTTGCTTGGGAAACAAGCAAGTCTAATCAGGGGAATGTTGAACAGCTGTGAGAGATGACTGACGTGAGGAAGAAGAAGTCTAATAAACACAAAGAACACACATTGACCCAAAATGACAGAAAGGGGAAAAGCCTGACATGAACATAAAATGAAAGAACAAAAGAAATATGAAACAATACACAAGGGAATTAAATAATATGAACAAATCCTGATGACAATAACAACCAACCCAGAAGTAATCAGAAAACAAACACAAACACTCATGGATTATGACAGGTTTTGACATCCTTATGCCACGTAATGCCATAAAATGTGACCAAACAATGTTCTTAGGTTATATTCGTGAAAAAATGAATGTGCTCCAAAGGCATCACAGTTCTAAATATGTTCTCAATTTATATATTTTTGTTCATTTCAACGTATTTTGTAGTAAATAAAAAAAGCAAAGTATTTTGGGAAACACTTCTGTTTCATACATTGTGTGATGTTTAATGGCTCAGTTTAGACAGCAGGAAATTCAAGTAATCACAATTTCTACTTTTCACATAAGGCATCAGCTATTCCTGCTTAAAAAAAATAAACTTTTCTTGTCTTTTTCATTTTTTCTTATTCACTTTGTAAGAACCTCTGGACTGAATTATTTTATTTTGAAGAAAACATATCACACGTTGACACAAGTATCTACTCTACTTTTCATATTATTCTTACAGCAATAACAGATTTACAAACCTATTGTGATAAAATGAAGCTTTAAGCTTCAGAAATTTCCACATACACTCTCTTACTTACCTTTGTCAAGTTCGATGTCACTGTGTTACGTACTCCGAGTGCAGTCTATCATGTGTCTCGAATATGATTTTATCACCATGACCTTTTCAAGTGGTTTCATGTCCCAGACCACCAGGAATGCACCATTTATGTCCTTGCTCTTCACGATTTTCTTCTAGTTTCTTTATAGTTTAGGAGTGTCATGCTGGGGTAGAAGGATATAGATTTTCTTTCTTATTTGTAGCCTGTTGTGGAGATAAATTTCAAGTGAAAGGAATTGAAAAGCAACAGTTGTTGCTTTGAAGGTAGCAGCATGCATTAAATTCAATCAGCGGGGGGTTGTGGTTGGGGATTCATCTGGAAACAATAAGGCTGGTTTAAATGAGACTGCAGGGTGAAGAGAGAACTTCCTGTGATCAATATTTGTCTTGTCGGTCTGTTCTTAGCCAGTGGTGAGATACAAAGTGAGAGGCACACTTCCTGTCCACTGGGAGATGTTTAATCCTCTGAGATGCAGCATCAAAGTCGAAAAGACTATTAAATCAAGGCAGAAGACACACAGGCTGACTGCAAAGGGCTAACCTGGTTCAGAAGACAACCTCAAAACCAGCATGACTAATTCTGAGCTCAAAGAATGACTAGACATGGTATTAGTTGTTTACAACAACTTTTCTTTGCTCTTTTGTGTTTTACATTACTTTAGACTATAAATTATACCAATTTTTGAGTAAAATAACCAAAAAAACTCATGACCACCAGTGTATAGTAAATTGCAGTTTTTCTTTGGTTTTGCACATTTGCTTTAAGCTAATATAAAGTTATTCATCCACATGCTTGTCTACGTAATTAATCGAGTCTTGGCTAGAAGTTGAAGGAAAATTAATATTAGACACTACCTTTATTGCTAATTTATATAAAGTTCTCTGCCACAATGAGTCTCATTTGAATGAATGAGACTTCGATTCATTCAAATTCGATTGCAAATTGATTGCTTTGCAATCGTAATGTGCGAATTGTAATCGCACATTACGATTCGGTCAGTAAATCAAAAAAAGCAACATCTGAGATTTTAATCAACATGCTTAATGTAAAGTACTTTGTCAACTTATAACCAAATTTTTTTTTACTTTTTTGAAGATTTTATATAATACACCAAAAACAAATTATCCATAATTGTGAATGGAAAGAAAACAATACGTGTTTTTTTGTTTTACTACCATTAATATTTTTGTTTCACAGTTAAAACTGAAAAGTTTAGCCCACTTTTATAACTGAGACTCCTTTTAGAAAGTTAATGTGGCAAAACTTGAGAAGTTTTTTTTACAGACACTCTTTAGCCAATCTGACTGAGCTTAAAAGAGCAAAGGATAAAACTATAAGTCTCAAAACATGCAACGTGTATGGTGAAACATACCCAAAGAGTTTCTGCTATAATTGGAAAGAAAGGTAATTATACAAAGTATTGATGCAGAGGCGTCCATACAAATGTATCATGTTCTTTGTAAAAATAAATAAGAAAAATAAATAAATTTAAAAACCATAGGCATGTTTTCCTCTGTTAACCTAAGATTTTTCTGCTGCTTTGTGTTCTGTGACAAAGCAGTGATCTATCACATAAAATTCCCATTAAAATACTTTGAAGTTTGTAGTTGTGACATGTTAAAATGTGGAACCGTTCAAGGACAAACTTTATATGAAAGTTTATTGAATATAATATCTGGGGTTAATACATCAATGTTAGAAAAATAAAAAGATGTTGAGGACTTTTGTATCAGCAGGAACAATCAATCTATACACAAGTACTAAGCAACTTATTTTTCATAAACACAAAGTAAAGAAAGTGTCCCAGAAGACTTTTCATCACAAAACTCTTAATCTTTGTTCTTATTGCCTACTCTTTCTCCCTTCCAATCCAATTTTCTTGCAAATCTTTGTTGTACAATCCTCAAGTGTACCGTGCTCATAGCTGAGCAGTCCCATGTATTCTCATAATATCTGACCTGGGGGTTTTCACCATGCTACAACCTGCAGAAAAGGATTGGAGCAGTGTTAATTTCCCATGCCAGAAGGTAAATAGGATTTAGCTGGTCCTCTGTATATTTTTTTTATATTCATTACCTTCTGTTTGTCTGCAGCTTGTATTTTTCAGTACAGGCAACAAACACACACAAATGCAACAAAGAGAAATTCTTCCGTCCCGTTGGGGCGGCTCTTCGCACACTTTCTTCTGTAACTAGTTGCCTCAACTCACCATTCCCATCACCTGCTGTAACTGCACACTGTGCTGCATTCACAGACCTTTTTGCACACAGAGAATACACAGCAGTAAACACAAATTGTCATCTTTGCATGAGTCTCTGCTGGAGAAGCTGAAGTACATCTGAAATTCTTCTCTCCCTCCGTCCGGCCTGCTCTGCTGTTCAGAGCCTACATAAGATATTTATAAGCGTTTTGATAGTTTTCCTCCATTCTCTATCATCCAAGGTGAATGCTGTCATGTCACATTACTCCATGAACCATGCTGCTGCTTCCTTACAATTCACTGAAGCCACCAGCACGTTGTCACGTTTCTGTTTAGGTCCTCGTAGGGTTTGTTTTGAATTATTAATTGTGTTCATGTCATTAAGCAGCTCTTACAGCCTCCCAGGCACAGGACCCTCAGCCTGACATGAAACAGAAGCAGCAAGGCACTGATTAGATTCCTAGTACATAAAGCTATGGCCTGTGCAGCATTCCTTGTAAAGTC
This sequence comes from Brachyrhaphis roseni, assembly GCA_903066815.1. Lineage (NCBI taxonomy): Eukaryota > Metazoa > Chordata > Actinopteri > Cyprinodontiformes > Poeciliidae > Brachyrhaphis > Brachyrhaphis roseni. Next base: position 11,060 of record CAEFZY010027778.1, read on the forward strand.
GATTTTTGTCATTAGTTTTCTTCTTTTTTTTTTTCTTGAGAGAGAAAAAAAGAAGTTTATTCTTTGTCAAACATTATTTAGGTGAAATACAGAGCCTTACATAACTTATTTTTTTCATAATAAAACTCAACTCATATAATTGTTTTAAAAGTGTTTTTGTTATAACCTTAAGCATCGTGAAGCTGTCTTTAAATGTAATAACAGATCTTGATCCAAAGGAGCTTGCTAAGCTAAATTGGAATTACAAAAACAAATTTCCTTACAAGCCAATTTCAGAAAACTCACTTTCTTTGATAAAAGGTGTTTAAGCTTGGATGAGGTGGTTTTTCCTCTCTATTAATAGTGTATTTCGCAAAACTGTAGTGGAAACACTTCTTTTGTGTCACAAGTCATGTGATGAACAACCAGATGTTTCTACTGGCTGGAAAGACGAAGAAGATGACAGGAAGAGGTGAGAGGATGATGGCAGGCATGTTATTTTATGACACATGGAAAAACATGTGATTTTAATGGCTTTTCTTTAATGAAAGCACTGCAACACTGCAAAATAGCGTTTTTTTTGTTTTTTTTTACATTAGCGGAATATCATCAATGTTTTGTGGACATTTGTAATGGAAGCTAGGCTACTGTTGCATTTTCTTATGACTCAGAACAGTCATTACTCTGCTCCCAGTTTCAGTTTAAGACCCAGAGGACTGAAGACCACCATATATGCCTGAATTTGTCATTGTTTGCCCTCTCTCATTAGTAACCATACCTTCCTTTCTTTGATGAAACTGAAAAATCTGATCATATTTCTGCTATTGTTGTCACAAAGCACAGCCTCAACAGTGCAAAGAAAAGAAACCACATCAGTAGACTAAACGGAAAGCAGAAAAAGGAAATCAAAATGAAATATATTTTACTAAATCTGTTTTAGAGAAATGGATAAGAAATGGCTGAGTAAAAAGAACAGTGTATGTGGCATTAGAAACTCTCCTTTCTTTGAAATAGCGTGTTGCAAAGTATTCATTCTTCTTGTACTTTTGTACATTTTCTTACATTTAAACCAACAACTTATTGTATTAGGAGTTTATGTAAAAGACCAGCACACCATAATAGAAAATGGTGAAGTGGAATGAGAATGATGCATGTTTTCTTTACAAAAAAACATCAACAAAAAAAGAAAAAAAACAATGATCAAAAAATTGTTGACAATTTTATTCAGTGCCTTTGGGTATACAATGTAGAAATACCTTCTGCTGCAACTACAGCTTCAAGTCTTTTACAGTGTAAAGTCTCTTCCAGCCTTTAACCTCCAGATACTGAGGATTTGCTCCACAGATTCTCAATTAGATTTTGGTCTGCACTTAAATTTGACCATTTCCACACATGGAACTGTTTTCATTCGGGCTGCATGGTTAGGGTTGCTGTGATACTGAAGAAGAATTTTACTGGTGTTTTCATGTCTTCTGCAGCCTTTAACAGGGTTTGCTTCCAGGACTACCTTCATCTATCTTCCTATCAATTTTGACCAGCTTTTCTTCTTCCTGTGTTAATGTTGATTCTACTGTGCCACCTCAACTAAAATACCATTTTGTATGCATAAAAGCATTGTCTCATTGTTAGAGGACTTTCTTGACAGTACCAACAGATCAAGACTCATCTTGTTCCTGACGTTGAGCAAGTCATGTTGCCAATCTGAAAATGACAACTTCCTGTATGTCAGATCCTAACTAAAACAATACATTCAAATCAGCTAAAGTGCGGGAAGTGTGCCTTCAGCTTGAGCAAACACACCTGCATGAGTTAATCTCGTTGCTTGGTCCCTGTTCCTCCGAGCCTCTCGGATGATCACACAAACACGCTCACCGCTGTTGCAGACAGGAAATAGGTCTGGCCGCTGACAATAGGAGACGAATGGAGAAGTGCTCGGAGTAAATGAGGTGATTTCCATGATGAAACAGAGCGATAAAAAGTCTGAGGAGAGATCACTTCTCCTCTCCCACTCTCTCTCGCTCTCACTGTGCTTCTTCTCTGCATTGTTGGCTGGCCATCTATCATGACATCAGCGTGATGGAGAACATCCACATGTAGTCGATGAGGTGAAAACTGACAGCAGAACTGAAACCAACCAGAGAGAATTAGGCTGAAGGACTGTGCTGTACTGTGGCTGATGTTGTATCCCATCTGTGATTGACCTTGATATGGGGAAGGTTATGTCACTGTGGAGTACAGATATGCCAGAGAATGGAAAAGAGCCTACTTCGAACTTCTTAACACTGAAATAAGTCAGCAGGGAAGTATTTAGTTAACAAAGGTATGTGAAAGGTCGAAGCCAGGCGCATTAATATTCATTTTCAGAAATTGTCTGAATTGCCTTAAAGACATGCCTTTCTCCAGCTCTTTAGAAACTCAAGCATAAAAATCTTTTCAGGTAATGCTCAGAGCATATCTAAAAATGACATTATTCAAGTTCCAGATAAAACACCCTAAAAACAGGTGTTTTGTGCCCTCTTACCTTAGTGTGTACGCTTTAAAAAGGTAATTGAACATTATACATAACATCAAATTGTTTTATATCTCAGAGTCCACATTAAGGAGCCACTAACATCAGCAAGAAAGTATTATTGGACTTGAATGGATGTATGGAGGGCTGGATAGATGAGTCAATATTAAATCACTATTTGCTGCCCTGGGAAAATTGATATCCAGTTGAGTTTACTGATTCATTTGAACAATTATAGCTTAAAGCTGTTCCTCGAGGTATTTCCATATGACTTACTGACTGGTTGGGTTACTAAATCACATTTATTTGCTATGATGTAAACTCCAGGTGAATTTGTTTGTGCTGTGCTGCCTGTAATTTGTAAAGCTCAGACTTTTTCTGAAGGTAAGATTTCTTAGATAGCCAATATCTTTGTCATCTGAGTTGTATTTGCTATATTCAATATCTTTCCATTGTTACTTTGGGCACATTGTGGCGTTTTTTCCAGGGCTTTGAATTTTTAGCAGTTTTCGCAGTAGGATTGTTTGAACCTGAATCAATGTTTGATTGCCTCCCCAGCCATTTAACACCTCCTTGACAGCTTCAAGAGTTCCTTGTTATTACTATTCAATTCTCGGTCCACTGCATTCTATTTTTCCAGTAAACACAGCTGTTTTCCTCTGTTGCGGGGAGACAGGATTGGCACCTGGATTGACATGTGAGTGAAAACCGGAGAGCAATGTGTGACCAGGCAGCTCCATGTGATTACTAGTGAGAGGAATGAAACCCCCTATATTGGCCACAGAAAACTACATCACAGAATCCACTTGGACTATGCTGGCAAGAATCCCTTTTCAATACCTGTTCACAATTTTGCCCCCTACTGTTTTCTAAGAAAGACAGAGGTACTATGCATAGATCATGCAGCAGTTCATCAGGAATTCATCCGTGAAAATAACTATTTCTTGAAATAGTATAACGCCAGGATTGGGTATTTCTCTATATGTGTCTAAAATGTTACATTTGTTTTTAGGCTTCAAATGTAACCAAGTAGAGTAATTCAAAATAAAGCTCTGGCAATTCTAAAGGATTCATTTGTTTTTATTTTTATTTTTAATTAAGTTCCAAATAGTTTTCGTATCGATTGGTCATGCTGAAATTCCTTGTTGGGTATATTGTTTAGTAGATTACTTACTTATTGATACGCCAGGTTGATTTGGTTTATTTCAGTAATACATAAACATGGCTATTACAAGTAGCCTTTGCAACATAGGTTTATTTATTTTTTCTTTTTTATTATTAATTCACCAAATAATGCATAAATAACAAATATTACAGGCTAACAAATAGAGGTACTGATGTACAAAATAGGCCTGTGTGAAATTCGTCCAGGATATCTTTGAGTGAGTACTTTTTGTTGCATTTCACTGACAGGGCTTTAACACAGTAGTGGAGTACTATTTGATAAAGTAGAAGCATTCGACCTTTGGAATATAAAAACAGCAGAATACCAACAAAAGTATCGACAGGCATTCATGAGAACATAAAAAAAAAATCTATGGAAGATGTGGTTAAAAAATTCAGGATTAGACTTGTCAGAATAGGCCATGAAAGATTTAAGGATAAGCATCTGTTGTATAAACAGATGTAGGATTCATTTGCATAATCACACAACTCCACTGATTTAATAAGACAGATGTACCGTTGACTCATGTCTAAGACTATTCTGGTAATCAGCTGATTGATTTTTAAGGAAAGAAAATAACATTTATGAAAAACAAATTAATTTTGGAGCATAAAGGGGAAAAAAAGTTTTAAATACTGTTTTTTGTTTGTTTTTTTCATACCTCTTCCTTCTTAAACGTTCTTCTTGAGGTGAAAAACCCTTTTTTTTAAAAAAAAAAAAATGTGTTAGCCAGAAGCAATATTAGGGCTTTCTCTGTTACTTATAGAGACAAAGATCAAAACGACTTTGAATCTGGAAGACCAGGAATCTAAATTTTTCAAGTTGATCTAATTAAAATATAAATACTGTAGGAAGGAACTTTTGATAGAAGATCCCTTGGGCTCAGGCTTTCTATCTACAAAATGACAGAACTTAATACTGGAAGAAGTTGTCACCTTCAGTCATTAATATCTGTCTGCCCTGGAGCTCAGCGCCCTTGTTGAAGGATCGTTCACCTCCAAATTCACACCCTTACATGTGCATAAAAGTGTGTACAGCATTTTATATTCTGTGGTAAAGTCCTGGAGTTTAAAACTGGTGGAATATGAAAAAGAGATGAAAGTGTAAAATGGCTGACCTGGTGCTCAGCTGAGTACACCCTCTTCCTCTCGTCTTCCAGCCCTGCCCACAGACAACCTCTCCCACTGGGGGAGTCATGAGTTCAGCGTGGGGGGAGGGGAATGTTGTTCTCTGGATGGAGGCAAAAAAACAGTAAAGGTCTGAAGCAACAGGAAAAGGTTAACAGTTGGAGCTTCACAGGGAAGGCTTTACTCAATGTTTACTCTGCTGTTTAAGAATGTAATGTGCTGGGTAATGAGTTAGACTCTGCTCTCATTTGCAAGAACAAATGCAATTTCTTTGTTTTTACCTCAGACTGCAAAGAAAAAGTTCCTTCTGTTCAGGACATTTTATACTTCATAGGAAATACTAGGAAGTCTTCATATATTTCTTCACGTTTATATTTTTCTGACACACACAAGTAGAGAATTATGCCCAGATTAAGCATGAAGAACAGGCCACATCTCCTGCTCCAAGGCTCTTCTTATTTGTCTTAGTCACAGTGTTTCATGACTGTGTGAGCAGAAACAGCAGGTTTGCTTCTCTGGGTAAAGATGTTAAATGATTGCCTCCTATTTAAAAGATGTCTTTGCAGATGGAGACTAAATTCGTATCCATACAATCTCCCAGCTTGTCTCTGTGCCGCTGTCAGTGGCATTTAATTGCACTTGATATTTAAGCGCTGGAGCAGATCACATTACAAGTGGCTCTTCCTCCTATTTGTGCTGGCGGCATATTTCATTATATGCTCCTAATTTCCATCACCGTCCTTCAGATTGTATTGAATGTCAGCTGCTCGGGGCATCAGATTTCCTGTATCAATTATAAGTTTTGAGCCGCCTATACTGAATAAGATGCTGATAGCATCAGTGCAGACTGGACAGGCAATAAGAAAAGCTGCACTGCTGCACAGAACCATGACTTAGAGCAGAATGGCTCAGTTAGATGAGCTCAGGCAGACTGTAGACATATGAGTTTCTCTCTCTCAATGTGTGTGCCAAACTTTGGAAAAATAATGAGAATTAAGAAATATAACTTAAGATATGTAATACAGAAAGTACTCATACTGAAATTAAATATTGTGTTATTTCTCCATACGGTTTTAGCCTGGTGTGCTTCAGGATAACCTTGTATATGAATCTAGCTCCAACTTTCCCAACATGAATGGAGAACATATCACATAATTCAAAATGCAAGCTGGAATCAAATAAAAAGGCTGCGATTAAAATAAAATGCATCTATAAAACACAAACAATAAACTGTACTAAGCGAAGCTTTGGTGTGGCAATATGGATCAGTCCTAAACTCGTGATTCAGAAAAAGAGCAATTTTACAAAACTGATCACTTTGTTGTTGAAAGTTTATTCTTCTGCAGCTGCTGCAGACATGGATGTTTAAAAAAGAAGTTTATTATTTCACATACACCTGAGTTATTATGAGTTATGTGTCAGAATCTTAAATATTTATTTCATTTAGCAGTAACTGAGGTATAACTCTCCTTAATATGAAAGATAGTACAGATAAGTTTCATGGAAAAGACAAATATGATAATTAATACTAAACTAAAACTAATGTTGAACATCAGAATGGAGATTTTTATTTATTTTATTTTTTTTAAGAGCTTGCCAGTAAATATTGAAAGTTTGTATGTGGAGCGCTGAATGAGGAAAATCCTCCTTAAGCAGCTCAGTTTGGTTTATCATTCCTTTTTAAAATGAACAGTCTCTGGGCTTTAGGATTATGATGCCAATCTTGGATTAAGTTGGGATGACGACTGTAAGATAGCTCCCATATTTCCCATTAGACACCAAACTGACTGCACAAAATCAAGATAATTCTCTCAGTGGATGAGACTCTGTAAATGTGCAGCCCGGGAAGGGCTGATTTTCTGATTTAGGGGCCAAAATAAAAAGATTCTGAAAGTTTAAGACAAAATTCATTGAATCCATTAACAGTTGGAGCTTGGAATGCATAGTTGCTACAATAATTGAAATAATTTTTGCCAGAAAACAAATCACTTCTGAAGTTTTTAATTTCTTTTTCTGGGTTGTTTTGTTGTTCGTTGGAGAGAGAAGCTTTAACAAAATTTAAACCAGACTTGAGGAGAATGTATTTTCAATTTAGTTTCATTCTTAGTTGAGTATCACAATTTTAAAACTGCTTGTACAAAAGGCTGAAATATTAAATATTCAGGTGTTGAATATACTGTGAAGTTTATTGACAGCTACCCGATGGCACATGGCGACTCTCTGGACATGAGATCCTCTCTGTTTCACGTTCATCCAGAGAATTCGACCTCTCCTTCCCTTTCTGTGTCCTCCAGCTGCTTTTGGCTGTCAGGTGGAACTGGAGGGGCTGGCCTTAATTAGGGGGAGGAGGCTGAGTGTGACACTGATGCAGGACGTGGCAACAGCGTCTCCAAGGCCACGACCGAATGGGTGCAACTCACTCCCTGTAGCCTCATTCTGAGACAATGAGGGCTACAGCACACCATCTGGCGCTTTTGCCCTCCCGACTGTCCTGACTTAGGGACAAATAATATTGTTGGTATGCGAGGAAAGCCACCAGGCCCCACATTTACACAATGATGTTTCAGAAAACAGGACAGATCATCACGAACTCAGTTACTTTTCTAAAATAAACTCTAAAATGTGTTTTTAGTTGCAAAGCCATCTTTTCTTTTGACAGTTTTTTGTTCCACCTATAATTTCTTAGATTTTTGTATAGTTATCAATATTTTTCCCATGCAGCCTAAATAATTTATATACTTTTTAAAATTGACTGTTGAACTCTCATAAAATATTTGCTTTAATTAAATCTGTTAACACATTTTCAAAGCTGAATATGTCAAATTCATTTTTTATGGAATTCATTTTAGTTGTCAAAACTCTTTAAAGATATAAAAAAGGAAATGCACTATTTTACAACACACTTCAATACTAGTAATATATATATATAATTATTTGGGTTCAAAGGCCATTGGTCTTAGATGGGAAAAAAGCTGTACTGTTTCCTGCAGGTGGGGGTGGAGGAGCAAAACAGGAATTCAAGTATTTTGTCATTTTGCTCACAAGTGATGATAAGATAGAGTAGGAGATGGTTAGATGGATTGAGGGTCTTCTCTATGGAAATGTTTTTGATTCACCCTCTTTGGTCATAAAATATGGATTGTGTCTAAAAGGAAAAGATCCCATGTACAAGCAGCTGAAGAGGACTTCCTCCATGGGATCCCTGGACTCAGCCTTTAAAATAGTTGTAGGACATCCAACATCCATGGCAACCTCAGAATGATGCTGCTTCTCTTCAGTAACTTTTATTTGGCCATTGGATCCATGCTGCCTTGCTCTACAGATCTTTCTAATCTTCTGCAAAAGGCCTTGTGCTACCAGGATTCTGATACCAGAAGATTTATGTGCTAGTATTTATGTGCTAGTTGTGTTACTACCCCACGGCACTAGAGGCAATAAGAGATTTTCAGGGAAGCAACTTCAGGGAATCAGTTATTGCCTCTAGTGGTAGGGGTGGTAACACAACTAGCACATAAATACTAGCACATAAATCTTCTGGTATAAGAGTACTGCTAGACCCTTTGAAGATCGGAAAGGTCTGTGGGACGAAAACAAATCTGATAAAGAAGGTGGACTTAAGAGTTTCTAGACCTAATATAAGCAATTTAGAAGCAATTACAAAACGGACAGGTGCGGAGTCTGTAAAATTCCTGTGATTTGAGCTCACACTGGTCTTTGTTAGTATTCTTGTAGATGAATTCTGAGTTGGCTGATGTTGAAGGTGCAGTTATTTTAGGAAGAGCAGAAAGGACAACATTTCAATAATCTATTCTGAAAGGAATAAAAGCGTGAACTAAAGACTGTGAGGGAAATGGCCGCAGTTTGGTCTTCTTTTTCAAAACGTGTTTTTCTCAGAGTTTCTCTCAGAACGTCTGTGTTGATAACTATGACAAATCTTTTGCTGTTATGTTTTTTTATTTTACATACACTACATTTTGCATGAAACATGTTTTTTGTATGCTCTTTGAAAAGTGGAGCACTTGATTTCCTGTGTGTCTTTGTGACTCAAATAACAGCAAATAAAAACCTTTGAACTTAGGAAACTGAGCTTTTCCCAAGTGCTGGAACTTTGACTGAAATCCATCTGGTGACATCAGGGACTGCATTTTAATAAATATTTTTCCTTGATATGAGCTCCAGTCTATTATCTTGTGTAGAAAAAGGAAAAACAAAACAGTTTAAGAAATTCAAATAATACACTCAGCGTGTATGCTGCTGATATGATCCAAAGGAAAAACTAAAGTTGCTACTGATCAGCTCCATATCGGTTTCAAATTACATTTTTTAGTTTTCTGAAACTTCTTCAGAACCAAACGGAAAAAAATTTTTTTTGACTTGTAACAATGAGTGTTCTACTGATTAAAACTTGACGTATTGACAAATTAACACATTGCATTGTTTTATTTCTAAAATGTAACAATTATTTGTCATTTCAGTCAGATATCTTTTTCATAATGACCACTATATTTATAGTGCTTTAGTAACATATCACATTTTTGTGAAAACACTTTGGAAACCATTAGTCAGTTTCCTTTCACTTCACTCTTGTGTTGTTCTGTTGCATAAAATCACAGTGAATTACATTTGCATTTGTGATGTTAAAAAAATATTTTATAACAACAAAAAGCTGCAGAATTTACCTGTAAATTCAGCAGCCGAACATATTGAGTTTTCACTTCAATCCAAAAAGATCAAATCCTTCTACATCTCGCTTTTGCAACCCACAGTAATTGGAGCGTAATCTAATGAGTCTGCCCACCATCTTCATCTTGATATTACAAGACTTCAAAATTAAATGTATCAAAATGAATCTAATTTAGTGTCTGCAGTCAAACGTACAACCACATTCACAAGTGTCACATCAGCATTGACCATGTAGCTGAAGCGTCTGAGTCAGAAAAACAATAAAACTAATTAAGCTCCCCCACATTGCGTTGTTAAATATTTATGCCTTAATATCAACTCTACTCTCAAGCGATTCCTGCATATTACTGTTAAAGTTACAGCATCATGGTGATATCTCTCGCAGCGCCTCCCCATCTCTTTGTTTTATCACTGCGTTGTTTGATATCTTTTTGTCTGTTTGTCTTTTCCCCACTTTTTCCCCTGTTGTGTTTTTGTCCCAGTATTTTTTTGTGACTCTATGAATCTGTCCATGCATCTTCCTTCCAATTATTTTGTATGTTTTGCAACAGACTTGACAAAATAAACTTAAAATTCACCAAAAGCAGTTAAACATTGTTAAACCTGTCAACTCAACCACAGTATCTTGTATTCTGTCTGTTTTGGACACTGGCAAGTTGAATATAGCATTTAGCTTTGATATATTAACCATGCGTAGGTTTAGTCTGGCTAATGATACAAAAGTTCTCCAATAAGAAGTTCAAATAAGTTTATCCAGGACCTTAATGCAGAATTTCAAACTGCAGCAGGATATACAATGTGACAGTTTAATATTTGTGATTTTTTTCTGATTAACATAACACCAAATTATTCAAGTAAAATCTACCCATTCACAAATTTTCTTATAATAGCCTACATGCTTAAAATATTTGAAAGAAAATGCAGCTTAGGACGTAAGAATACCTAGAAGCAATGCTATTCTGTGGCATTTGCAAAGCAGCTAATCCAGGAGTGGCATTTATTTTCTTTGGCTCTGATTTGCTGTAACCCCAAAGAGCAGAAATGAGGAATACTGTAGATATTAACTTATATGGAAATGATAATATGTTTTGCCTGTGCATATCAATGCCTCATAATGTATATTTGGTGTTTGAACAATTAAAATAGCCAGGCAGCTACAAGACTGTTAGAGGGGTCTCCAGTATTGAAGGATTCTAATTATGCGTGAGCAGTTATGTCCCTTACTCTCTGTGAATACTGAGTTTCCACTGTTCTTACAAAATAAAATATTTTTGTTGTATATGATAATTTTTTTTATCTTTAATAATTCTTAACCATTGGTTACCTTAGTCAGTTTTGATATTGTCTGAATTATTGGACTGATTGGTTTCTCTGGGCCGGATATTCTGTCATATCCTGACAAACCTAATGCTCTGATTAATCTCAAACATACAACATAACTTAAACATATTGCATTTGTTAACTGTCAATGTAAAAATCTACAAAACATTCTAATAGCATAATTTAACTTAAAAATCAGGAAAGAATCCATACATTCTATGAAATGAAGCTGAAAGCAAATGTTGACAATTCTCTCTGGTGTCAGACAAGCTTTGTAAAACTAGCTGAGGTTTTCTTTGATTGCTGGACAAATGTATTCCTTCATTATAACAGATCAGACACTCTGGCTGTGCTTTGTGTTTGTCTTTTATATACAGCACGTCTTCCTGCACTGAGAAAACCGATTCTGTTTTGCTAGAAGCAATAAGACTGGCTGTGCAGTATATTGTTGAGCAAAATGAAAACGCATACTGTTCAGCCTACCCTTGCCTGATATATGGGTCCATTTCCCTGCACAGACATTTACAGTAGGTGTACGTCTTTTGGGTAAAACTACTTGTAAGAACATTCTGCGGGAACTTGCACAGAACCTGTCATCCAGGTAAACTCTGCTGGTCTGCTGACTGAGAGAGGGACTCCGTTTCAGGCTTCACACTGTCTGAAAATGTCAGTGTACAGCTTTGTGATTGGCAGATTCTTCTTTGAGCTTCACAATGACAGATTGTTTAAACTTTGCTTCTATGCAGTTCTTTTGTTCTGACTGAGCAATACCATTCTGTTCTCCTGTGCTTAAATTTGTCTCTGTAGACAACATATAAGACATGCTTTTACAGGAGGATGCTCAAATCTACAGATATGGTCTCTTCTACCTGCACAAACCGAAGCCACCTAGACTTATTTTCTTGTCTCTTGAAAAGGTTTCAATTCTCGTTCCAAATACTACTGTAGTTTTTAACCTGGGTTGCGATTTTTAGGCTTACAACTACTGAAAAAGTAACTACTTTAACTAGGGTCACTGATCCATTCGTCCATTTTGTTGGTCCTTTGAGTCATTCTCACTTGTGAGTTAATTGCAAAGTCATGTAGTTACTTTATTTAGACAAAATGATGCAGAATTTCTACCATTCTGAGCAGGTGAAGAATGGTAGAAGCTGCTTCAAAGTGTAATGTGTTAGCTGTACTGAGCGTAGGGAATGTAGATAACTACTAGCATAATGCATCCACACACATATGCACCAGACACAAAATGCTAAAACTGTGTGTGTATATGTTTCATACTGTGTATATATATGCATCTGAACAAATAATTTCTATACTGTCACCCCATCCCTTGAAAAAAATTTACCTTTTAAACCAAATCACCAAAATTACTATTTTTTGCAAAATGTTGCATACAAACTATTAATAAACTGTTTGAATTTTAGGACAGAATAAGGCGGAATCAATTGAACCAAAGATCAAAGTTTGTTTCAGACAGAAAATTCAGTTCAATATCAAAAGCTGGTTTCCTTGCAAAAGAAGAATGAGACCATAGAGGGCTGACTTTCATCTTGTTTCACTGTTGAGGAAATCCCAACTTGGACACCTCAAAGAGGTTGACTTTGTGGGCAGTTTGTTCAGCATTCAGCTGAACTATATGCCTCTGCATTTTTCACTAAATTGTTTTTCTTTCACACATAGGACAAAATGTTTAAGTTTTGCACATCAAAACTGTCTTAAACTAGTCTGTCGGTAATCCAGATTTGAGCTGTCTAAATGTTGCTGTTTTCATTCTTGTCATAGTCTAAAGGTAGACTAGAGTCAAAATCAACAGCCAAACTTATATTTTTTGTTTGATTATCACAAGCTACTGGGCAAATATTTTGTTCACTATTATTTGTAATACAAGACATAATTGTGAAATAATTCTGTAGAAAGTTGAAAGGTTTATTAAAGACTTTTAACACAGAAATTAAATAAATTGACCTGATTTTCTGAATTTGCTTAGTGTTATTGATACATTAGGTTTCTATGTTTGGGTAATTTTTACAACCAAATAGATGCATGCCTCCATTTAAATATCTAGAGAAAATGATAAACATGCATATTTATTCAATAAATATTTATTGTTTTATTTTTAAAACAATATTTAATATTATTTTTTTATTGTTTTGTTTTATTTATTCAATAAAACAACTTTTTCAGAACAACAAAAACTTGTTTTAAGGAAGCAAAGGCCTTAGAAATACTAACACATTTGGTTTTATTGGTTTAAAAGGTTTCACCATTGTTATTAGTTAAAACAATAAAATTGTTAAAGCTTTTTGGACTATATTATCTATTTATGTTGGAAATAATTGCTCTGGCTTCCAATATTTAGAGCTTATTGCAATGACTGTGTGCAATTACTTACCCCAGCCTATAGACATAATTGCAAAGATATGTATGATAGGAAACAATAATTCCTCCTCTGTAAAAACAAAACAATAATTAGCCCTTCACACTTAGTGAAATAGACTATGCAGGATGTTTAATATGTTATGTATTGCGCCGGTCTGCAATGCTCTGTGCATGCTTCATTTATCATGGATTGTAATTGCTAGGTCATGCCTAATATGTGATGAAAATTGACAGGTTGAGGTAAAAAAAGGGAATTGTTGTTGCTGCATGTGCCTGTAATGTGTGAAGGTGATCTGCTGAAGAATGCTTCCGTTAGAAAGATGGAGCCATGTTTTGTGAAGACACATTGTATCTTCAAGCTATATACATTAATTTGTGATATATATTGTGGCCCATGAATGTGGAGTTAACTTGTTTTTACTTAAATAATTGTGGTGCTAGCATTTGTTCTTGAAAGATAAAATGTTTTCTTTATAAAATGTTATCATTCAGGTGTATGACAGAAAAAAAACCTAATCATAATTAAAGAGTAATGTGTCAGAAATACTGTATTACATTGAAACTGTCAACTCAGCTTATTGTCACTGGGTGTTGTAGGGTTTTTTAGCTTAAGATTAGGTCATAATTCTGACATTAAAATCTAAAAGTTTCATATTGATTTGCCTTTCAATCATAGACATTTATATATTTTTTTAAGATAAAATGTCTGTACTATGTAATTTTTTTTTTAGCTTTTGTAATGTTTGCCTTCAGTGAAAAACCCCCCCAAAACAAACACCGGAGAGCTGAATCAATTCTGTGAAACATGTTATGAAAAGTATTTAAATAATGTTTTAGATGATTCCAACATGTATTTTAATGTTATTTCAAAACTAAAACACAATCAAAATCCATCACTTTAAAAAAAAATCTAAATCCAGTTGAAATCTGAAAACAAATACATGTAAAAATATACTTTTTTGACATTGTAAATGTAATTGGACCAAGACGATGTACTGCACTGAGTCGCATACTTAGAATACTCCTAAATGAAATACAGTGCAATAATTTCCTTCAGAAATCTGTGAATTATTAAAAGACCAAATAGCACACCACACAAGTCAGGGGTGAAAAGTTGCTGAAAGGTAAAAGCAAGGCTAGACAGATTTGATTTGTACCCAATATGACTTCTTTGAAACATGCTGATATGGAAAAATTTTGCTTTGGGCAATTTAGAGTGCTTTTTGCAACATTTGGCTGGTTTTCAGAAAGTTTGGATGAAAATTATTCTCATTTTGTGACAGAAAAGTAAAAATCTCATACATTAGTGAAATCCTATGTGCTTACTTTTGTTTTATAGTTCATATACTTTGACATATCTAGAATCTGCCGAACATGACATAATCAATAATTAATAGTCATGTGCTAATCTAGTGTCACTATGAAATGGTACATGTACATATTTTATATGCTTGTATGCATTTATATATTTAACTGTTTTTAGCATGAATTTTAACATAATTTTCAACAGAGGTTGTGATTTGAGCTGATTTTTTTTGGTTGTTGTTTTTGAGTTGGGCAGGTATTACATTGCGTTTGGGCTGGATACTGTCAATTAGATTTGGCAACCCTGTACCCAAAGGTTTGAGCATCTCAGAGAAGTAATCAATCCATCAACTATGATGTGGTCACACATATAAATAGGGAAAGTATTTATCAAACAAGCAGCGAAGAGGGCCATTGTAATTCTGGGGGAGATGCAGAGATCGATAGTTCGGGATAGAGAATCTGCTCTCAGGAGAAACGATAGTGGTGCCAAAGGAAGTCTAGTTTAAAGTTTACCACTTACCATGCTGGAGACACAGCAAAAAGTGGTGGAAGGGGATCTGGTTAAACTTTGTGGCCAACCTGAAAAGCTAACTAACATTGTTCATGACCTTGAACACATCATCCCCATGGTGAAACATGTTGGTATCATGTGGTGACAATACTTTTCCTCAGCGGGGAGAGGGAAGCTGGTCAGAACTGATGGAAAGATAGATGGCAGTTAATACAAGACAATCCTGCAAGATAAACTGCTGGAGGCCGCAAAAGATTTGAGACAGGACTGGAGGTTCACCTTGCAGCATGAGAAAAAAAAACAAATATACAGTCAGAGCTACAAAATCTGAGAATTTGTTGCAAGACTGTAGTTCAATTTCTTTATTTTTTAAAATAATTTAAAAAAATGAATAAATCAAGCTATGAGATGTCACAAATGCTCTCCCTTGTGTTTGCTTAAAACCTAAAATTTGGATTAAGTGCATTGTCTTTATAATGCAACAATGTCTTTAAAGGTCGTACATTCTTTAGAAAGGACTGTATATGAAAGCATATGAACCCTCTTCTTCACTAATGTGTATGATGATTAGGGCTGAAACGATTCCTCGAATGATTTGAGTACCTCGATTATTAAAATTCCTCAAGAAAAATTTATCTGCCTCCTTTGTTAATTTATGTTTTATTATTTAGCACACCGTGTTAATAATATAATAATGTTCGGGCCGGAACATTATTTGCGTTGCGCGCAGCTCTGACTTCCGCCTCTGAGATGTTGACGAAAGCTAAGTGTTAGCGGCATAACGTCCAATTTTCAAGTTTGGCCCCTGGGGATTTTATTTATTGATGATAATGCCTGGGGTTTTTATCGTTTTTGGGGGACCAATAGGTATCCTTAAAGTGACTGGCGCGATGCCTGGAGTACGACAGCCTTTCTCCTGCGGGAGCTGCTGGTTGAAAGCGAATAGCGGGAAGAGCGATGCGGGAGTATTTATACAGTTGAGCAGATAAACTGAACACGGCGGGCGGCTGAGTAGTTGATGCTTACAGTGTGAGTGTAGCTTTACGGACTAACCGCACAATAAATTTCACATCATCCCGGTCTCAACAAATGGGTGGCGGAATCATATTGGCGGTACATGGCTGGTAGATGAGTTTCTGAGTATGACGAACGAAGGTGCCGTAAATATCCTGTATTACTTTATACGGACTTTATACGTTTTTACCAGTACTTGCAGCATACAACAGAACGCTAACAAGGTCAACCGTCATCAATTCCATAATTTTTCTTGAGGACAAGATGGCTTAAAAGTTCTGGAAATATTCTACCGAGTCAAAATCCCCTCAAAAATCAATGTTTCTTTGAGCATAAAACTTCTAAGTCTGCACTTCTGGACAAACCAGATTAGTGGTTTGTCTCCACTAATCTGTCTTTTCAAATTTCATAGTCTCAGGTTTAGTAAAGAAAAACAAAACATGAAAAATAAAATTGTTTGGAATGTGATTGAAATTCAATGCCTTCCCTTTTTTTTTTATTTACTTGAGTGGAAATAGCTCTGTCTGAAATTTATACTCTCAATTGCACCTTCACAAAATTTAATTTTTTTCTTTTACATTTGGTGAAGAAAGCAAAACACAAAAAATCTGTTTGAGATGTAGAAAAAGCTCTTTATGAAATGTATACCTTCTGTAACACCTTCACTAAACTGGGGGTCATTAAACCAAAAATTAAAGGAGTGTCCACAAAAAATGAGATAAAATCATTCTTAATAGAATAGTGTTCCTTTTGACATCTACATGAAAAGGTTAGCCCTGCACATAGAGGAGACTCTTGCATGAAGGAATATGAGGATTCTTCTCTTTTACTGGTGTACAGCACCCAAACACTTGACATTCAGAATGTGTTTTTTTTTTCTGTTTTTCTGTTTTGCCAGACAATATCGCACAGAGAGGGTTGAGCTGATAGAAACATGTGCACACCCTCACTTACTCATAAATACACATGCACAGAGTCCTATCCCGCCTTATTTTTAGCTGTTCCCCCTACCCAGTCCTGACCTACATCAGAGCATGAATAAAGCAGCCGAGAGATGAAGAGAGTGTGCTCAGAGGGGGGTGGGAGGCGAGGAAGAGGAGGTCTGGGTTGGATGGTGGTGAGGAGGGAAGAAGGCAGCCAGAGAGACACTGGCAAATCCAGAAAAAATTAATTCCCCCCTGTGCAAAATGACAGTTCCAGTTCTGTCAGCAGACCTCACCTGCAACAATGCCCCCAGAGGAAGATGCTGAGGGCAGAAACACAAACACACATGCAGTCACACACATGGGCATAGAGTCTTGGAACAACACAGATCAAAAAGCCTCATCATTCCTCCTGGCTGACACTCGATGCTTTTCTCACTTATAATGAAAGCTGACAAAAGAGGTGAGCTCTTGACTTTGAATTATTGAGGCTTTGAGTCGGCGTCGCGGGGCAGCTGCCATCACCCTTGAACAACGTTTTGGCGCCTTTCGCCAATAAAGGGTAATCAAATGAGTGGCTTTTAGGGTAGAGTAGTGCTCCTAAACAAGATGGAAATTGGAGTCAGGTACTGTAGTGTGGCGTCAAAGCACTCTCATAAGTTTCATGCTTTTGATGTAGTGACCTTTTATTCTGAAGGGCATCAAAGCTTTGTGCACCTGAAGACATGCTCTGTCTCTTCTTAACTCGACAATTTACCACTCTCACTGTACACTTTCTAGGGATGAAATTTACCAAGGAAAAAACCTTTGGGTGTTGCATATAAGTCAATTACATAGTTGATCTGAATTCATCCTATTGTAAAGGGGAAGCCTGAGCTGAACACCTCAAAGCTAAAATGTATTTATCCAAGGAACGGATATGGAAATAGCTCTCTTCACTCTTCTTCCCTCAAGTGTGGCATCCAGAGTCCCTTAAGTGGTAGAGAGGCCCGTTAGCCTCAGGAATTTGGTCTTCTGCTGCACACATAAATGCTCTAAACTGTGCAACTACATGTGCACACACATAGAAATCCAGACCTGTTTGCATAAAACCTCCCTTGTGTGTTTCGCGTCCCATTTCATCAGCAGCCATCCAGCTCAGCTAATGTATTCCTGAGCCACGTGTTTTAATGCTCATACAATGTCTTTCAAGCTACATTAGGAAGGGAGGAATTGTGTATGGAGTGAAGGTGTAATTTATCATGATATTACCTGCACATTATCGGTGTCAAAGGAGATGATGCTCTCCTTGCATTTCTCTGGCTCAGTTATAATGTCCTCATCTCATTAGCTCTTTCTTTACTGTACACCTTTTCTTTGGTATATTTTAACATTTATTGCTGTCCTTCATCTATCATTCCCATATTTTTAGCTCCTTTCTAATATCTTATTTGTGACAACAGCAGAATATATGTACATGTTTGTATAATTACACACGTTGGTCTGTGAGAGGATAATCTTTACTTTGCCCTTTAGGACAATCGATAAAAGGGTCAATATTTGGGACTTGTGTATGTTGTTCAATGAAAAGTAACTCAAAAAATGCAATTCCCTGAGACTCTGCTGTAATGTGATTAAACCAACACTGACAAAGCAGTTCAGTGAAGTTCATCCATCTGTTGTAGTCTGTTACCAAAATCTAAAGTTGTTTGGTCAGTTAATAACCCACTACTTCTACTTTGTTTTTGTTTTTCTAGATATCGATGAGTGTGCAACACAGATGCATTACTGCCAGTCCAATACGATGTGTGTGAACCTGCCTGGAAGTTATCGCTGTGACTGTCTACTGGGTTTCACCAGAGTGGATGAATACTCCTGCACCGGTAAGTCTGCTGGCTGCTGCTAAGTTCAACACATGTTTGAATTTGTTGTCAATCAGAGGCCAAAATCTGAGTGTATCCAACTTTTTTGTTTTATAGCCAAATATACACAAAGTGATTTGCTAACTACTAAACCCTGACTATTTTGCTGAATGCAATCTTAGTCAGAGACGTACAGAATAGAATGGGGCCAAGTACACAAGCTTGTGGGGCTTCTGAAAGAAGATTTATAAAGTTTTTGATGACTGTTGTATTTTTTGTCATGTGTTTCTTCTCAACTGACTAATTTGTCACATTTTAGATATTTCACATCTTAGGTCCTGGAAATTTTAACTTTTCTTATTAGCTTCCAATGTTCTTGGTCTGACTTAAATTTTAAAGACCAGTGTTATTTTGGTGTATTGTCTATAAGACACAAATGCAGCTGTTAAATGTAGGTTTTGCATAGCATAAATGTTAGTTGTTTTTTTTTCTATTTTGCTGTTTCAGCACTCTATGAAAAATTTTAGATGATTTCAGCCTGTCTAACAACAGAATTGCCAGTTTTCTGCCAAATTTATATCTGTGGATGATTTTAAGCTCTTTTATAAAATAAAGCAAAGCAGCTGCCTTTCTGGGATTGCTGGCAACATTTTTCCCCCAAAAGGGATGTACAGGAGCACACTTTCTCAAGAGTAAATAAAATGTACTGGGTTGACGCTCCGTGTTTCTCCAGAGAAGTGTTCTTTAATTAGCTCAGAGTTGGCAGCTACACAGGGACATGGATCTATCGGCAATCAATCCATTCTGCGGCTTTAAACTGTCCCAGCTGCTGACTGGGAGACCTGGGAAGACTCTTTGCATCTGTGAGGGGAGATAAATCCTCCTGCTGGCCTCCCTTTCTCTCCTTCTGCTTCTCCTCGTGTGTTTCCCTTGGGGGTTCCGATCTACATATTTGCTTCTTAATATTTCACAGTGGAAACAGAATTGACCATCAGCCTCTGTAATTAGCTTTTTTTTTTGCCCTAATTCCTATTGTTTTGTTAATTATGCTAAGGGTTTTGTGACAGAAACATTGGCACTGGATTAAAGAAGACAGGCGCAGAGATGTTTTAAACCAAAGTTTTATTTATTTACACCAAATATGTAGGATGTAGAAATCTAAGATGTTCACATGAAAAGCAGTAAAATATTGAGGTCATCCTTTTTTAAAATATTTGCATTGGAGGCTCATTTAGCCAACCATAAATTGAAGAAGCAAGAAACATAAAGTGAAATGCAATGTTCAATATATATTTTTTTTAAATATTGAAGTTGATAAATATACAAAGCAGGGCTTAGGTAAATTATCTGCATTGCTTTAAAGCTGCAGTATAACTTTTAGGTTTTTCTGTATTTGCTAAGACTATGATTATCTTAAAGTAACACAGCGCCTGACCAAAAACAACGAATCAGCACCTGAAGGAGTGTTTTAGTGCTGTCAGTCATCCTGGGGAACACGCTGCTAAACGTGTAAGTTGCCGTTACAGGAAAACTGTTTATCCATTGTCATCGGTGGCCAGGCATTGGCATTCACCACAGCCTCTGCTGATGGAGAGAAGTTGTATCAGAGCAGAAAGCAAGGGGAGAGTGGCACATGTATGGGCTTGATTGACAGCGCTAAGAACCTCCTCCTGGCTCTGATTTGTTGTTTCTAGTCAGCACCGGAAGAAGGCAGAGCAGCTTGATTTGTTAATCACAGTTTATCTGTCATACTTTACTGTCACTACACAGTAAAGCAAATATGAATTTTTATTTATTTATTTATTTTATTTTTTAATAAAAGTTACATACCGCAACTTTAAACAGCTCTTTAAAAACAATTTATTTTGAAAACTGTAAGAGTACATCTAAATGACTTTCAGCTGAGATAAAACAGATACTGCAGTAAAAAGTGTTTTTATGTTGCAGATGGCCGTTGTGTGTTTGTTCCTGCCTCTTTGCTGCAGGCCTGTAAATCTGTAAAGGCACCGTGTTTGTGTCTCCTCAGACACCAATGTATCAGTTAAGTTCATTCACCCCAAAACTTTGCTTACACCACTCCTTTCCCAGAGGGTTCAAAGCTACTGCACTATTTTTACAGCATGCATCTTCTTAGTCTTTCAGCACTTTTAATCTGATTTGTCCCTTTTGCATGTCTCCCTCTCCTTTAAGCAGACAAAGCTCTGTAGAGAATCAGAGGTTGTAGTAATTGTGTTTCCACTTCATTCCCCTTCTATCGAAGTGACCAAATTGCTCTAGGGTACGAAAGAAAAGAGGTGGCGGAAAAGTGAAGCTCCATATCTCAGACTTTTAAATCTTAAGTATGGCCTCCAGTTCTCCTGGAATGGCTTTTCTGCAGCCCACGTGTACTAAGCATATGAATTTCTTTACTTGTTGTGTGGGTGATTATCTGTACAAGATTCACATTATTTTTCCATCATTTCCGCAGTTTTGCCATTCTAAATTAAGTATGATTACCTGTCAGTCAAGCAATGTTGTTAGGACTGTGATGTATTTTTCCTCCGTATTTTCCTAAGGCCTGGTGCAGCACTTATGGTGCTCAGGGCATAAAACTGGCTTCTGATTCCATACATTCATATTCATCTTCCACTGCATGATGAATAAGAATGAAACCCTGTGGTTTACAGCATGATGCAGATATGAATACAAATAAGACAAGTTAGATTTAAAGTGTTGTAATGCAAAGTACATTTTGTAAGGTTACCAGCATAAACCTTTGTGATCTTTTTGCCCCCAACTACAATATTAATCCATTCAGAACTTTACTATTTTTACATAGATTTAGGTAAAGATAAAGTCGTTATTGTTATCAAACAGAAGCTGTCTTTAAGAAGTTTATTTTATAACAGAAGAAGGGAAAAAGCACGGCCATTTTCTGCTCATTTCAACAAAACATTGGCGAGCAGCAGCAAGATTTAAAAAGGTAAATAGAACCAGATGACCCTCAGTTTCTATAATTAGTTGTAGATGCTTTCAGCAACTGACAGATTTTATTCCCAAATTAGACCAAAACAACAGGAGAGCCTACTTAAACTCTATTATGATACATCTGTTAATGATTTAGTCTCTGTAGGAGTTTTCATAATAATCACCATTATGTCTCACTGCTGCTGTATGAAAAAATACTTTATCCAACCATTCAAGCAACATAGATTGACAGCATTAATAATTAGGTACGTAACCCAGGAGACAACAGCTTTCTGTTTAACTTTTAGATATTCAGACTGAAGACGTTTATGTTTATAAATATGTTATTTTAGGATTCCTCATATCCCACCCTCTAGAGGCATTTGTGATAAATAATTGACTACACAAATGAAAATAACACCAGCAGAGACATTTAACCAGAATGATGCAGTTCATGGTCAATAATTCCAAAGCTTTCAGTGATTCTATGTCCAAATTGTCACAACAAAATGAAATGAGTGTCATGCACAGTTTGAATATTACCAGATATCAAATGTGGTTATAGATGTAACACTTATACATGAACAAATCTGGAAAAATGTATATTTCATGAAATAAAATGCCAATTTTATGCTTCAGCAATGTTTTGAATTTAAATTAATATGCATTAAATTTAGTTTATTATAAAACGAGATTAAATGTTTTTATTGTAAAATAATTTTATTGCTGCAGGTTATTCTGGAAATCAGCACTAATACATTAAAATTTCATTCAGGAAAATTCATGGTAATGAATTTAAGATCCAACGTTTTACCAGTTAGGACTTAATTAAAATGATCTGAAACTTATCAGATTGTAAAATTTTTTTCTTACATTCTAACCTTAAATTGGAAGAAAGTAAGTTTTAAATAATAAAATGTTTACATATTTGTTAGAGCTGACCTTCCTCCTGTCTCTGATTGGGTGTTTCTGACCAAGCTGTGTATTTCTGCAGATGACAATAGGGGCACTGGGACGAGGTAAAGGAGCTTGATATTTTCACAGATTATCTGGGAAGGCTGCTAAGGCAGTGAAGAGAGGCTTGGCCTGATGTGGAACAAATTATATATAAAGAAAGACAGTAACAGGCATGCATCGACTGCCTGCCTGCAAATGTCAGTGTAAACGACATAACACCAGCTGATGCAAAGCTCATTTATTCTTTTTTTATTTGCTCATTTGTTTATGCACAGTTTAAATAAATGCACAGCTTATCACTGCCTCACCTCGCCCTTCTTCCATGAATCTGAACAGAAAATGCTTAAATTCAGTGATTTATTTATTTTATTTTGTTTTTTTACCTTTTTCATGATATTCATCATAGATTCTGTTAGCAAAATGTCCTAAAGAAGTTGCAAATAGTTTCATGCATCATTTACAAGAACTAGAAATGACTGCATCGTATCATCCAAAATACAGTAGATGTTTTGAGAAAATGTAACAAAATTCTGTTTCATATATTTATCTAATCATTGTGGAAGTTTAGTGTGGAAAGTCTGGCAGCCCTCTCCATATACATTAGCTGCTAAAACATAGAGACCATGCTGTTAAACAGACCTGACAGCAGTCAGTTTAATAATCCCATCAAACGCAGTTTTGGGAGGGGAGGGAAAGAATTCAGATAAGTTTGTCTTGGTCCTCTCTTTCATCTATTTGTAATTGCCTCTGAGATGTGCGTGTTTATATTTAGCTTCCCCTTAAAGGTTTGATGTAGGGAATGTTTCTTTCTGTTCATCAGAAAACTGTGCAACCATCTAGAGTGAAGTCTGTCCTCACTTAAGTCTGCTTCTCTGTAACCGTCGTCTCCTCACTAGTTCCCTTGGCTGAATGCAGATTGAGTCTTGTGGAATAATAATAGAACTCTGTGGCTATTAAAGGGCTGCATGTTTACTGACAGAGCACATTAAAGCAGCATGCTTCCTTTAATATAATCTGATGCTTTTGCATTTTTATTGCCTTGAACCGTATAGCTCATTGGATTTTAAATGCATTTCTATAAGCTTGTTTGACACAGGTCTACAGGGAGGATGTGAAATGTTGCTGAAAGATCTACTCACAATGTAAAGTGAATATATTAGTATCATAATGAGAACCACTTGTGCTTTAAGTGCGAGGCCATTAGTGCTTCATGTCAGTTCCAACACGTTCAGTGGTGGTGCAATTTTCTTTTTCTCTCATCAACATTTTCATTTTCTTGAGTCAATATATCAAGAAGTGCTGTTAAGTTTTGATAAATACGTGCTTAACAAGACAAATAAAAACATATGCTTAAAGTTGCTTTCATGACATTTTAAACATTTCCTGCACATTCATGCAGCAGCATTATTAAAGGATTTTCTACATTGCTAAGAAAATAGATGGCTAAAGTTGCTCAATATTTTCTATATTATCTTCAACATTTTAACATAAGAAACAGCTTTAATTGGTCTTTTTGCTTTTTTCTTCCCTTACATGACTTAAAAAGAAAAAAGAAACATGTTCTCAATTTGTTTTCTCAAGTTTCTCAATTTATTTTGGTGTCATATGTTCAAGGATGTTTTTTGATGAAATGTAAGGAAAATGCTATCACCATTGCTATTCCCAAATTGCTAAATACAAGGACATCGTATTTCAAGTTTCAAAGACTGAATTTACAATTTGTCATCATTTTTGACCACATGGAAATGTGTTAAACCTCTTGTGTTGCTGTGTACATCTCTGAAGCATTAAAGAGACACACAAACAGGTAACTGGAGAGCAACATGTATTCCTGAACAAAAAAAGATTTTAGGAAAAGACTAGTCAACTGCAGATGTGATTTATTTAACTTTTTTGAAATCTTAAATCCAAACTGCTTGTCAAAACTAGAGCAACAATTACGATATCTATCTGAATAAAGTCAGAAGTTTAGTTTTTGAAGAAGTTGCTCAGCACTGAAGTGAGATACATGCATATTTTTATACATCATTTATTATGTTAATGATTGGACGGTGTTGGAAAGGTTGTAAAAATCAAAAAAGAAAATAAAATAAAAATGTAAATTTAACACAAAAGGAATGTAAGCTGACCAATTTACATAATTTAAATCCATTTATTGTATTCAGTACAAGCTATTTTGTGTATTTCTAATGTCTTTGACTTTTAAAAATGGAGATATATGCTTCATGCAGTGGTACATAGAAAAAGCGGTATTAATTGACCGGTGGGTCAAGAGAAAGCATTCTCTTAAGCCCCAGGTATATTACAGCTGGGAATTTAGAAATGTCCCCCAACTAATTTAATAGGAACCTATGTCCTTTGAGCTGAATGCTATGACAAGCATTCAATATATTTTGCCCTGTGGCACAGGACACATCTCTGCTGGTTCACCCCATGTTGAGGTGAGCAGCAAGGCTGGGAGTAGTGAACACAATGACTTTATGTAGGACAAAAAAAGGAGAAGCGGTTGGGGTGGCAGAGGGGGATTAAACCTTGTAATTTCTGCCGTGCTCTGTTCTTTTTTTATGAGCTTGTCACAGGTCATTAAATTTCACGTTACTGGAGTGTTCTGCTTGACATTATTGAATGAGGCAATGTTGGAAGCTTGAGAGATGAGGACACGTTTAAAGAATTTATTACACATAGGAAAGAGGAATCATGAGGTATTGGTTTAACTCAAATATTCCCTGATGCACACAAAAAAGTAAGTGAAAGATTCAACCAAAAAAATACGTTTAAAAAATAAACTAACTGTAACAATTGCTCTAATAATTTGATCTAGAGCAAGGCATAAATTTAAGCGTATAATAATATTTTCTTCATCATCATCATCATCATCATCAGTGGACAAGAAATTACAGAATTTATAATAAGCTGGTCTTTTGATCCAGTTGAAGGTCAACATTATTTTATATCATATTAAAATAAAATATTAGGATACCACAAAGGTGTTTTGAGTTGATAAATTTTGTCACCTTACATGATTGGGAATTGTGGGACAAAGATGATCAATTATAAAATGTTAAGCTTGAACTGAGTTGTTGTTAAGAAGTCAAGGGTAGATTTCTTTTGAATAAGTTGCTTTTCAAAATCCTTTCCAGACTGTAGCTTCTTAAGCTTTCTGTCATGACCCACAAGTCAGAATGGTTTCATACTTTAAATGTCTCATTATATTGACAAATATTTCTTACGCAAAGCTGACCAAACCTGAATCATGTTGACGGTGTTACACACTGGTAACTCCTCTAGTGTTCCCTCATTGGAAACTAGCTTCAGTTTTAGATCTCATTCAACGGCTATAGATTGTGAACTAAAATTTGGTCCTAATATAAACTTCTTTAATAATACTATAAAACATGGTGGCATGCATCACCTAGCGTGTTTATTATGTCACCATGCAGACCTTGCAGACTGGCCTTAGCGAACCTATTTTCATGTATTCAATCCTCTGTTATCTTTACTGATACAAACTGAACACTTGCAGCAGCTGCTTTCACTGATTTTCAGGTTTTAATTGTAAGAAATCAAAGTGAGTTTAAAAGTTTGAATAAAATTTAGCACTTTAGAGTACATTTCGAAATGCAAACACCCTTAAAGCACTAAAACATTGGTGTTCCTCATTAGTAAAACTCAGTGTAAACATGTCTGCTTACAGAACCTGCATGCATGCATATTTTGTAAAGACAAAATAGCTGTGCAGTATTTTAGCTCTATTTAAGTAACAGAGCAAGCTCTTAACTTTAAGGGTAAATGATATAGTGACTTTCTGCATAGAGAAGCTAAGTCTTGTCTTTAATTTTTATGTTTTTACATGTTTCATTCACTACCAGGCAGAGCTGAGCTCAGTTCAGATTTGTCTTTTGAAAAACAGCACCATAGGGAAGAGGGGGTTTTATTAATACATACCCAACGTTGAATTGATTTTCTTGATGATTAATATATAAACTGAAAATAAAACAGAGTATTTTATACAAAGGTGACCAGCTGCATGAAAGAGCTAAATAAAGACATTTTGTGTGTTTGTCATTTGAAAGGACTTACATTTGATAAAAACAAATTTTTAGACAAAATCTACCTTATATAGTGCTACTTTAATATTTGATGCTATTTATCTGTTTATCTTACTTTACAGATCCTCTTTTATCTCTATTCTCAGGTTTCTAATTTGTCTTTGTACAATGTAATTTTGCATTGTCTTATTGTGTGACTTATTATGCAAATGATTTTGTTTGTTTTACTTAATTTGTGTTATATTTGTAATTATGAAGACTGTGTAGAAGAATCAAAATTGATATAAATTGAATTTATCTAAACTAATTTTGAATGTATAAATGTAAAAAGATACAACAGGAAACAGTCTGCATTACACTAGTAAGGCATCAGACACACCGACTGATTCTGTGATGTTTTAGAAGAGGATGTTCCTCAGAAGTCAAACCAGACTCCCTGCTGTGTCTCATAATAGGGATTTGTGACAGTATTAGTGACACTTGAAAAACAATCGTTTGATTGCTTTGCCAATTTTACAAATTCAGTTGTTCTTTTTTCAGTTTTGTTTTGATTCAGTTTGTACCAGTTTCATAGGATATAGTGTGGTAAAATGTATTTTGCAAATACCCACAACTGCCAACCAAAGGTGTTTTGTAAGACAAAGCAATATTTTTTTTATTAGTCTGCTATAACAAGCATATTCAGTGCTCTCAAAGCTTCACACAGTTAGGCTTTTGTTATTATATTTGCCAACATTTAACATAAATTGCAGTGAATTTCTAAATTTATCAAGGTCTATCCTTTACAATTGTAACCTTCACGTTAGAAGGTTGTTCACACATCAAATCACAATTATGTGAAAAACGAAGTTAAGTAAGTGAGATTAAGTGAAAAAAACAATATTCTGCATTCAATGTTTGCATAGTCTGAAATTTGTAAAATGGAGAGGGTTATCATTAGTATTAATGGTTCATAAGAGCTCAAAATCTCACCAATCTACTTGTGCTTTAGGGAACAGTGACTTGTCTAACCTTCTAAGACATGCAGCTCCATCAGTACCTTTTCATTCTGAGCATTTTTTCTAATTGGAAAATAAAATCAGTAAACCTGCCAATCCTTCTAATACTTCATGTTCTTCAAGGCATCCATGATGCAGAAGCCTGAGAGCGCGTTGGGCGCTGTCCGTGGTCCTGATGATGATGATCCGTTATTATGCATCATTAGCTCAGCGCTTCAGGGGTCACCTCAACATGTCCAGACTTGACTCTATATCACTACATAATCATCACTAATAAGGAAAAAAAAAAAAATCTGACTGAGACAGGCAGCGCACTCATATTAGGCGGTTGTTATCTCGCAAAGAATCGCTAAAGTAACCACTGGCAATGTAATAATTTCTCACTGACATAATCATTTATTGTTCAGATTTACTATGTTATGGGGGAAAAACACTCACTTGAATAGTCTATTAGATCTTCCCAACCACTAATGGTTAAAATATCCCATTAATAATTCTGTGACAGTGGTAATTAATTTTTTAGTTCTCCTGCAGGTATGATAGACAGCTATCACAGCGTGGTTTTTAGGTGAGTGATGAACTGTGCTAGAATATAGTTAATTTTTGATCAAATGTCTGTATAAATGCATTTAAATGAGTTGAACTGTTTTTCACTCAGACTAGGTAATATTCAGCTCCACTTTAGAATACACAAAATCATCTTAGTTGTTCCTTTTAGGACAACACAAACAAAAATATGAAAATATACTTAAAATATTGTTTTCATTTAAAAAAGCTACATACTTAGCCATTTACTTAAGTTTTTTTTTTGTTTGCTTTGTTTTGTTTTTGTTTTTTTTCTCAATCAGGAATCATTATTCAACCTAATGGTAGGTGTAAGGAGTTTAGGTATTGTGAGCCATGCCATTATTTTCCATTGTCACCTTCCTAAAATAATGGTCTAAGTCATTTTTTTAGCAAAACCAATTTTTGTAAAAAAAAAAAACAAATAGAAACTTTTCCCAAAAAATGACTTGGGCCATTACTTTAGGAAGGTGACAATATGTTTTTTTTTTAACGTATTTGTTAAAGCTATCACTACAGTCTAGCTGTCTAGTAGGAGACAGATAATCTGTGGGAAAAATAAAGGTCCTCTGCTTTCTCCCAGTGTTATCTGGAGAAATGCACAGATCTGTCAGAAACAACCAATCAGAGCCAGGAGGAGGATCTTAGTTCAGTCAATCATGCTTCTGAAATGGTGTTGGTCTGAAATATAATTTCCATCAGAGCACACTGAAATTTATGGGAGTTATATGACAAAATAAGTCAAAAGTATAAATACTTTTACAAGACACAATGTGTACTAACTTCTTTCTTGATCATAATATCTGGCTTGTGTTTGTGTATTTGTTTTTACAGATTAATTCAATCTGTCTATCTGTTGGTGTACAGAAGTAACTTCAAACAACATATATGAGTATTTCAGTGTTTTATGTTGCTGCCCTCTTTATCAGCTCTCAACATTAACCTACTAAATATTTAACCATGTTACATCACAAATTAAATCTGTTTTTGCTGGCTCCTCTCGTAAACTCCGCTTCACTTCCTACCTCTACTGTATAGTTCAGCATGTGAAAGAAATCCATGGGAGGATGAAGGTAAAATCATTTCTCCTGGTCGCTGCAGGGCGTCATGAGCACCACTCATTAATTAAGCAGAATACATTAGTCATGACTCCCACCAAGCTTTTGTACATTGATGAGGAGTGTGTGTAGGCGTGTGCGCGCATGTGAGTATGAATTGCAAGTGTACTCAACTGTAGGCTATGTCCTGACATGCACTTGTTTCTATGTTACACAAGATACATAAACTATTGGGCCATGTTGTAAAAAGCATATCACTAAGCACATATTTAGCATATCACTAATAAACATGTGAAATCATGTTTGGTTCTAGAACATTGATTTCCTGCACTGTACATCAATAACCTCATTTTGTTTAAATGCAGATGTGTAATTTATTTTGTGCTTGTCTAAGGATTCTGTTTTAACAGCCAGTCTTTTTTACTTAACAATCTGTGTAGAAGTAGACTGAGGTTAGCTCAAAAAGCTTTATTAGGAGATTCCAGGATGTTATATGTTATGCTAAAAAGCAAGAAAAAAAATGGAATAGATATTAAAATACAAACACTTCCCATAATTGTTAAATAACTTTGTTTGATGATTCATGGAACAAAAGCTTTCTTTTCAATAATCTTGCTTCAAGCTGAACAAAGGATCTTACAGCTTGTGCAGGAAGTGATTTCTTTTGGAGGGGGCAAACGTCTGACCTGTGCAGGGAATAAGTGTACCGGATTTATACCACAAGACTGAGCATAAGCTTGATTAGAAAATAAATGATACTCAATAATCTTTTAATCTTGCTTTTCTTCTTCTCATAATTATTGGAAGGGGAAGTCAAAGTGAAAAAAAAAAGCATAGTTGCAAAGACTGTTGGATTTTACGATTCATAAAGAGAACTCAGAGTTCTGAAATCTGGTGAAGTCAAAACCTTTTAGATTCAAATATTTAATGTGGTTTTAAAAAAAATATTTTAGATGGTATCAGTCTTAGTATAACTAACTCACAACAAGCAAAGCAGAGAAAACCCAGCTGACTTAAATAGATTTTGCACACAGTTTATTAGTTTAAACAAGAAAAGTATTTTATAACCAGTTGAAACAGGATGTAGTGGTTTTTTACAGTCATCTACAATATTTGTGTATACATCCTTAAGGCAGAGGTTTATTTTTTATTCAAGACACAGTGCCTACCTAGTTGTAAACCTGCCAATACTCTCCTTAGAAGCTTGCCGGCTTATGTCCCACCACTCTCTTATCACAACAGTTCCCAATGAGACAACCCATGTCAAGTGGCCCTTCACCTCCAGCTGCATCTTAGATCCAGTCTCTCCCTTCTCTCAGCTCACACAACCATCAGGGCTGATGACTGGAGATTTCATTATGAAGGACGTGTGCATGAGAGCCTGCAATTTAACGTTCCTAGGAGTGACTGTAATCAATTTTATGAACAAAATCTAGGATGTCATAAACCCCCATTTGTTAGAATTTCTGAAAGAGAACTTCCTCTGCCTTTTCCATACCATCTATTCCAGTGGCGTCCAAACTTTCTGTAGACTGTGGGGGCTTCAAAAAAATATTTTAAAACTAACTTTTTATGTCTTTTTTTTTATTTAATCTGCTCAGTGATAAACTAAACCTGTAAAATTGTATTTAAATTGACAAAATAGTTTGATTTTTGTTGAAAATGAATCTGCAAACCACTGTCAATGAAAACAGATAAAAGGTTTTGCACAGGCCCAGAGTTTCTCACATTTTGGAGTTAACTGCAGTCTAAGAAACTTAGTTCAATTTGCCAAAGGCCAAGTATAGTTCTGAAGAATAGTCAAAAAAAGATTGAATATGACTAACAAATACATTGCAAAGTTAGCTTTTATTTTGCCTAGAAACTGGCTGAAAAATGGGACAATCACTGAAGCCTAAACAACAGCACACAATGTTACAATGTGTTAAAAAATATCAGAAATATTATATTTTTTATTATATATTTCCTTAAAAAAGCAATCATTTTTCAAATGTATAATAAAACAGTTTCTTTCAATGTAAGAAATGTTTTGCACCTCTTTAAAGAAATGTGCAAACAAAAGTTGACTTGAGGTAATTTAATCAATTTTCAGTATTTTGCATCGCTGTGGTTCCTTGTGGTTTCTGCTTCTAAAAAATGGCCTAATTGACTCTGATTCGAAGCAGTCAGCCTGCACACCTGGCATACATCAGTTGCTGTTTTTCATGCATCTATTGTTAATTGGGGTTATTTGTGGACCACTCACTGTCATGACTCAGCACACTTGTAATCCACTGTGGGAATGGCAAGCATGAAAGTTGCTTGTAAACATAGTTGTTCAAAGAACGGGTTGTTGACACGATAGAATCTTGGCTTCAGCTTTATTTAGCTAAATAATCACAGTTTTTCTATCTAAATTGTTGCTGAACATCCTCTCATAGCTGACTTTCTATTGCCTCTGGAAAAAAAGAAAATAACTTCTCCATCTTTAACACAACAAAAATACAGATGTACCGGACCATTATGATGGCAGACTTTCTCTTTCCGTCTCCCGCAGAGCACGATGAGTGTGCCAGCGGCCAAAGCTTGTGTGATGAGAATGCCATCTGCACCAACACCATCAGAGGACACCTGTGTACCTGCAAGCCAGGCTATGTGGGGAATGGCACCATCTGCAGAGGTAAGATCCTGCCCTGGAACAGCCCTCTGGACACAGAGCAACATCCTTAAGCTTTCCTCACATCTGACTGGAGCTCATTGTGTGCTTGATGCCAACATGGTTCTCTCCGTTCTTAAATCACCTAACCAGGCAGCAGCTGCAGCAGAGATGATGAAAATTGATTCTAGACCAGTTTCAGCCTGTTTTCACACAGCCTCTCCAACATTGTTCTCCCTGTTGACCTCTTACCCCAGCACCTTGCCTGGTTTGCACACCACTGGCTAGAATTAAGCAGCTGTTTTCTGAAGTGTGTGTTGCTCTTTCAAAACTTGCACCCCATCAAAATTTTTGCACTCAGATAATGATTTAATTCATTTATATTTTCATCATTAGCAGATTTTATTTGTGCCCTATTTTTAGGTAAGTTGCATTAGTTTACTTTGGGAAACTACAAAATTATAAACACAGTAAACATCTGTACACATATGACCTAATAAGCTACAGTATTCACTGTTTCAGCTCTTCAGTGAAAGAGCTCTTCATTGAAATACCATTGTCAGGTACATCAAAAAAGGTAATCTCAATTTTTTGTTTTGTAATTATCTATGTTAATACAATTTTCATAAAAGCTCTTTTTTTCCCTGTCAGACCAATTTCTTTTCACTAAAAGAAAGAGACAAAGTAAAACATTTTTACATTAAGTTTTGTTTTAAGGAGATTCAGAATTTTGTTTAGCTGACCTATATTTTAAGGTTCTCTTGTTTGAATAAAGTTAAATGACCCAACTTAGCTGAGGTTGCTAATCATGCTGGTCATTTAAATTCAGCACAATAATTTAAACTGTAGTTTATATGTGGATCTGGGCTGACCATTGCCTTCCTCATCTCCCTTCAGTGCTCTGTAACTGTTTTAGTTTGCTAATAATGTGTATTTTCCTCAAGTGCTTTGGATTCACACAGTGTAATGCAAAAAAAAATGAGTTTTAAATAATTTGGACTGCCTGCCATGGCTAGTCTTAGTAATGTGTCATAATTAATTTAATTGTTGTTGTTATACAGAGAAGAAAGGCTGTATAACTTGATATAAGTCTGAGGCTTTCCTGTGTGGACTCTGCTGATTCCTTCATTACCCTCACAACAGGTAATGTTGGGGGAAACAAGAAAGTCAGTAACAATCTAAGTAGATCCCTCATAGCATCTAAGGAGACTCGTTAGACTGCTGTCTTTTTCTATGTACCAGAGGAACTTTGCAGCTATGTGTGGTCCCTAATAAAAAAAACAGCACTGAAGTCCATCATAAATGCTACAAAATGAGGTGTGTCATTATGGCAGCTTGACTCCAGCATGTAACTGAGAAACTATGACACACATAAGTAAAACATAGAGGATACACACAGATTAGTCGTGAGATCATTTCAAAGTATCAATCCTGTTTTGAAAATAGAAACCCAGTCTTTAATCCAGAAAGATGGGAACTAAATTATTGTTCTCACCTTTAAACCAAGACAAATCATTTTTTTTAGAAACTTTTCTAAAATATTTTCTAAAACTTTTCTAAAATATTTATTGCTGTTTAGTTGTGAAAACAAAAATATTACATATAGAGTAGGAATCATTACTTTACCAACTTTCAATATTGACTTTTAGTATCTAGATCTTTTCCTCAGAAAAACAAACTCAAGAAAATATAGCTATCGCCTCTATGCAACCCTGAAAAAGCATTAGAATAAGAACTACAAGTACTGTGATTTGAGAAAATACAACATATGCCATGGCATGCTGGAAAAGCAAATAGCTTGCAAAAGTTTTTAAAGCAAGATGTCCATGCTTGTACATATTGTATATTCAAACAACTAACACAAAATGCACATTGCAAAAGATTATACAGCAACAGCATTTGTTGAGAGTACAGAGGAAAGAGTTTTCCACAACTAATATTTTTCTGCAAGGGTTTTTGCATATTAAAACATTTTGCTTCTCTCTATCAATTTTTCCTACAGGTCTGTTTGTCAAGCAGTGTTTATATGCTCACATTGTAATTTCAAGTGAGGTCCTGGGGAAACATTTTCAGGTGTGGTTCATAGTTCCTATTAATGTCCTATAATAATATTTCAAGCTAGGAATTAAGTGGCCTGAAAACCTTTTGCTATCTAGTCCTTCTCATTTTCTGGTCAGTGCAATTTGCCTTTTTCAGGCAAGCAATAGAAGTAATAGACGAGAAGTTCTTTAATTCTAAAACTGTATTTCCAACTTGCATGACTGGAAACAAACATCTGCAGTCTCACAAACTGTGAGGCTGCAGATAGACAGATGTCCTGTGTATGTGAGATTACACAGGACATCTACGCTTTGTTTCTGCTTTCACAACATCCAAATGGAAATGATTTAATTCATTATTCTGTTTCTCTCTACAGAAAAATGTAAAAACTATATGAATAGAGTATAAACTATGTTTTTGCATAATGCTTAAAACACATTTGAATGGTAAGATTTAGAATTTTTTAATTTCTGAGCATCTGTCTGTATATTACATAATAAACATAGACTGCCTACTATAATATAATTATATTGCTTCATTTGTAAATAAAGACATCCCATCAGCTTGCATGAATTTCTTTCATGAAAGTTTCATGACTCGGTGCATATTCTTGGCAGCTTTCCAAGTCATGAGGGCATCATTAAGCCTAATAAGGCTTTGGGTTTCAGACCTGCTTAAGCATGATCTTATTAAGCCTCACTACTTACATGTGAGTCAACAGATATTGTCATTTCTTTAATGTGCTATGAGATATGTTGATAATCGTTATTTGGCTAATAAACACAATTCCCTCTATGTGCCAAAGTTTTTATTTAGGCACTCAAAACAAGAGTTGCATATTAGGGAAAATAATGACACACTGACCTGACAGTTATATCCCAATTAAAATTTTTGTGTTAATTTTCTTTGTCAACTATTTCTTTTAAATTGCTAGAGGTTAAAAGCTAGAATATATGTTTTAAATATTTATTGTCATACTGACCAAAGTGAGACTGTAAGTCAGGTGGTAAATGAGAACTTGTAGTATGCTGCAGTCAGTGTACATCTTTATGTGAAGACAACAACGACCAAAGGATGAGAGTGAGACGGATTAAAAATACAAACAGAAGCATGAGTGATCAGAGGGAGAGAATCTTTAATCAAATGCAAAACAGATATTAGAATGAAAAGCAGGTAGAAATAGATCTGTCATTTTCAAGTGGCTTCCCTACAGATGAGCTTCTGTATTTACGCGATACTCACACAGAATAAAAACAAATGTACGTGCAGACTCATGCATACAAAAATGTAAAAAGAAAACTGACCAACAAAGTTCTAAAAATCCCCAAACAGTGCTAAGAATATGAATAATTGATTTGAGCACAGAGATAATCCAGGATAGACTCCATCTATAATAGAATATATATCATGGTTCTCAAAATGGACTGTAGAAAAACTAAGATGCTGTGCTAAAAAATGGCAAACCACCAACAAACAATGAAGATCTATATAGTGGAATGGATTAGTGATCCCGATGCATTACCTCTGCTCACACTGTGAAATTTATGTTTATATCAAGTGGATGCACTTTGTCAGGGCTCTGACGATAAACATCTCTCAAGGCTAATTAAGTTATCTAAGTGGCTCACTGCAAGACAATTCAAATGGTTTACTGGCTCGTACAGCCTCATCCTCCCTCCCCCAAACAAATATTTAGTGTTGTGTTCATTCTAATAAGCAATGGGAGTTTAACAGTCACTTTACTGAGAATATTTACTTTTTGCAAACAGGTTTTAATGGAACTGGACTAGGGAATAAACTTGGCTTTAAGTTTGTTTTAATGTAATCATTAAAAAGACAGCTTTAGAACATGCTTTATTTACACATCACACTGACATAGTATGATTTGATTATTGGGAATTTATCTAATAACCGCAAAGCAGTCAAAAATTTACCATAAATTCATAACTTATATACTTTTCATAAATGCCCATCCTAAAGGCTTCAGTGTGTGAAATGTAGTGACAAGCAGATTTCTTTGCAAATGCATTAAAAAACTTAAATGATTCACTCAAGTTGCATGGATTTGCTCTTTTTACCCTTTCAGGACTAAGTTGGTGACACCAAATGCCAAAGATCTAAAGTTATTTGGCATTTTAACTAAAAAATAGAAAGTTAATTAATTCCAGGTGACAAATAGTAACAATTCTTAACAATAAAACAACCGTCATTCATGGAATCTGCTGTACAGATGATTAGCGCGTGCACACCAAATGTTTATGACAGTGACACTCCTACTCACTAATAATATTTGTCAGAAAACACTGAGAATGTCATTAAAACTTGCTGCATCTTCCCTATTCTGTGCTGACCAATTAGTAATATGTGAAAAGGGGAGTTGGGGTATTCTGTCTCGACTTCCCCCTCCCCCTGAGACCTCATTACTTTGTGATGGCAAAAGGGCCGGCCAATCGACTTGTGACTCCCATCTCATTCCCCTCATACATCATCACTGCCTTCTGTGGGATAAGAAATTTGTGTGTGTGGGTGCGCGTGTGCTGAGACTGTGGTCCCCCCAGCTTGTCGACATTAATGTTAGTGAGGAAAAAATAAAAGTGTTGTTTTTCTTGAAAAATGAGACCATTAGAAAGACAGAAAAAAATAGTTTCAGTGCTAGAAATATATCAATAGCTTGTTACCAGATGAACAGGTGAATTCTCTTAAGAAAATCTCTAAAAACTATATTAAACTTGCTTTTAAAAAAATTACTGACTTTCATTTCCAAAGATAGAACACTACCTGTTGTCTCTGTTGACAATTTAAGAGTGACAAGTACAGTGAATACAGTAAGAATGATTCAAACATTAAGGTTTCTGTTCTACAACAGAAACCTTAATGTTTTCTGTTTAGAAACTTTGTCCCCTGTTAAAGCTCACAGATGGATCAATCATGAGTTTCAGCTACACATGATGAACAAGTTATCCGACAGCATTTAGTTTGCGAGTCACTCTATCACTCAGAAGAGTTGCAACTACTGGCGGTGTTTGTGAAAATGCATCGAATATTACCAACGTAATTTAATATTGAATGACGAAAGACCTTAAATTGTCGGACATGTTGCCCAAAATTCATCTCCTCTAACCTTGGAACTTTTAAACGTTTTACTTTTTTAAAAAAAATCTTAAACTGCTGCTTGATGTGAACTGGTTTAGTATATTTGGCATTCCAAACCTTAAGGTTTTCTTTTTTAAACTTTCAGAAAATATTTTTGATTAGAAAAGATACATTGATGTGTTCCTACTATACTTATAAGATACGTGTCACAACAAATGTGTGTGTGTATATATATATATATATATATATATATATATATATTAAACTACAGTTGAAACTACAAAGTTACTGTAAATATTTACTCAAAACAGACACTGAAATCAGAAACACAGTAGCTTTCCAGTTTCATACAGTTGATCTCCTAATGTCCTCCTGTGACTTTCTTAGATTAAATGCCTCGTTTGATAGACGAAGCTCAAATTTTTTTGCAAACATTCTACTTGTGCTGACATTGCACTTTACTTGTTTGATTCACTTTCTTGTTTAGGACAGGATAGCCTTAAGTGCTTCAGAAGAAGGAATCTGGACTTCTTCTCTTGTTTTTTTAAGACATAACTCACCTAAATATGTTATGCCATAAGTAATCTTGGTTTCTGCCCACTTGTCTTTTCAGGTGGGGAGAAATGATAGCTTGGTGCTATCTTGGATCACTGGTTGGCTTTTAACATCCTCTCTAAAAGCTGTAAAAACTGAACTGACCTGATTTGGTTAGTGTAAGATCTCTCAAAGTAGAACTCAATTTAACCAGTGAAACTGTTCAATGGATCAGAGAGAATAACAGAGAAGAACAGCTGGTCATGCTCCCTTAGGAACTGTTTAAAGGCTGTTAAATCACATCAGGTAACCAGATGATTATAGTTAAAAAACCCAGCTGTTTCTGGGAGACCCAAATGCTGCATCATTCGTTGTACAAATGCCACATCTAAGCAACTATGAGAAAAGGTTGTTGAAAACATAAATGTCAGTTGATGGCAACAAGAACATTTCCAACTCACTTGTCAACTGTCTTCAATTGAAGCTATCATTAAGACATTGAAAGAGGATGGCATTTATTAAATCTGTCTAGACCTGGTTGTTCTCACAAACTGAATGACTGTGCAAGAAAAACCCTGGTAAGAGAGGCCACCAAGAAACCTACAATCACAGTGAAGCAATTAAAACTTTCAATGTTTCAGATGGAAGAGATTGTATATTAACTGCTGCATCAGTTCTTTTCTAGTCAAAGCTGTGATGAAGAACGACATGCAGAAAGTAACTGTTGGAAAAATTTCATGTGAAATTATATTTGAAAGTCTCCCAACGGCATGTGGAAGACGCAAAGTCAACTACATGAAGATTTATTTGGTCTAGATACTAAATTTGCTGAAGATCATACAGTACACTCCTCATAATACACATTTACATGAGTGGAATTAAGTTCATAGGCATTGTATTTGTGGCTTTGTGTAAGCTAGTAGACAGTTAAGATTTCTGTGATAACTTTATAAGTTTACAGATACAGAATTAACTGTAGTTAATTTTACAAAGTCTGACTTCTCACACAGCATTGTTTTTCCTACTTGCTTGAAGCCTAGCATTACTCTTATTTTTTGTTTATCAAAATTCTTTAGAGAATTTTTGAGAAAAAAAAAATAGTTGTTAGAAAACACTAAATAAAATGAAATAGTCCTTATCCGCTGTATTAAATGAGCAGATTTTCCATCAGGAAATATATATATTTTTATTTAATTTAAGAGTTTAAGTTGTCAGCATGTCAATGTGTGGTGTGATGCCAGAGAATTGGGAGAAAAAAACATTGATATGCTGGTCACAGGTATCAAACAGCCTTTTCCTTTTTTCATATGATATGTTGAACATCCACTAGTTGTTTCTGTAAGGCTCAAAGGCAATGGAACATGTTCAACTAATATCTAACAGAAAAATTCAATTAAGTAAATTTATATAATGGGTCTGCTTGTAAATATACACATATTATGCTATACATAATTCTTCCTGTGTAATATTATTTTGGTGCAGGTAAAAAATGTAGCAGAAAGGGCCATTGTTCCAGCAGGCATTTTAAGAACCTGGCCATATCTTCCCCTCTTTGTTCTTGTCCACACTGTATAAAACCCAATGTTCCCAGTTTGATTCTCATTCATTGGACACCAGCAGATTACTACCAGAGTGAAGCTATCAGACTTCTCCTGATGGGATCCTGTAACGCAATTGAAACGTGTCTACAGTGTGTCTGTCAGTGGGGTGATTCCTTCTTTCTCTGTTTTTTTTTTTTTTGTCTGTAATCTGGAGGGAGCTCAGGGAGTCTAGACATATTCACTGTAATCAGTCAAGCTACCGTGGTCAACCTACTTTTGCTTCCTTGTTGACTGTTGATTTGACCTCATGCGGGTTTAATTGCTGGAGAATAATTAGGGGTAATATGGCTGCTATATAAGCCTTTTGCGCCATTGGTGGTGGTTAACGAAACTGCTGCAGAAATTATGCAAACAGAAACTAGGTAGAAGGGGCCTTCTTTGGGAGGACTTCACAAGAGTGGGACACATTGGGAGCAGGAGGATTATGCTTACAGCTGCCTGAAAAATTGCGGTTTTTGTTTTTTTTGTTTTTTTAGAAAACCAGTGTTAAAATGGTTTATATGTGTATGGAAGACTAAACTTATTTAAAATACCAGAATCTTTGAAGACAAGTAGCAGTTAATAAAGAGTAACCTGTGATAATTTTCACTTCACTTCATTTGAAAGAATGGTTAGTCCAGGAGGCATCGCTATCAGCTGCCTCAATCCAACATTCACACTGATACTGATGAGACCCTAGTTTGTCTATCCATTTCCACTCCATCTGGGAATGGACATTAAGATACTTGACTCCTCTGCTTAAGGCACCAACCGTCGTTTGACTAAGAATTAGCGGTTTACTTTTTTATAATTGAGAACCAACCCCAGAGCTTCACACTGGGCTGCAAACCACTTCAATTCACTCTGAAGGTCAATGCCTGAGGAACCCATCAGGATCACATTATTTGGAAAAGTGAAGATGAAACCCTGAATTTTTCAAGAAAGTCGCCCTTTTTTCTCAGTTAGAGAACAGCCAAAACAGGATCAGTGACAACGGGGAGCCGTAGTGGAGTCAAGCCTCTGCAAATACGCCATTAAGAAGATACTTGGCATAGTGCCTGTAGTCCTTTCTTCAGGTGCCAGAGAGTTTTCAGGAAGTTTCTTGAGGCCAACTTAATTTTTCATAACCTCTCCACATTCTTCCCATACCTGAGTTTTCACTGCTGTGTTCCAAAAATAGTAGTCTTGCATCAAACACACAGGTCACGCTTTGGGGTGAAACACTAAAAAATGTAAGGCCTTGATATTTGGATGCACCATCTGGCCCCCTTTTGTCTTGATTCCTGTAACTGTGCAGATTGCACATTCATAAAGAAAGGCCTCCACCTCAAGAGCCATTTATACTGCAACTAATTACTTGGGATGAGAGAAACTGAGAAGAAATGAGGGGTTAAGGATCCCCTGACTCCCGTTCTTTACCACCTTACCTCATTCTTTTGTGCAGCACTTCACTTTGGGACAAAAAAAATAGTCCACCATTATGTCATCTCCCTCGGAGTACAATAAATGGGCCACAGTGGTTCAGACAGAATATGGTGTAAGATTATAGATCAGCATTGTTCCTGGTGCAAGCCTAATGATCAGCAGCCTATTGCAGAACCTTTGTCAGCAGCAGAATGAGTGAGCTAATCTTGTTAATGGTCCGTTTCATTCCCTTGGACGGGTTTGTGTAGACAAAGGGAATTTAAATGGAGAGGATTTGAGTAGTGAGAACAGAAGCATTGACTCATGCTTTTCTCATTTTCTATCAGAGATAATCACAGAGGAGCCGGGTTGCAACCAGCTAACGGATAGCAGTGAAACCTAGATTAATGTGTTCCGATTCATTCAACAAGCAAGGGAGGGGAGAGGGGCTGTTGCTGAAGGGAAGGGAAAAGAACATTTATGGTGGGTAGCAGAATTCAGCCTTCATTTCCTCCACAAGTAAGAAGCATTTGAATTTTTCTATACATAATTATCCATTCTCCACCTTTTTTTCTTTTTTTTTTTAAGGAACAAAGCACTTAGTGGTACTTCCACCATGCAGTTTCATGCTCAAGGGCATTTTTTATCCATCTTAACTGGTGGAAGCTACATTGTCTGAAGCTGTGATTAATTCCAAACACGAAAGAGAACGTATCGCCACAAAAAGCATGACTTGTTTTTCGAAGCATTGTACCAATTATCATTTGAGGCAATTATGCTTAGTCTGTGTCATACTGTTAGATGTTGCCGCTGCGCAGTAAAGAAAACATAGTCTCATGCATTCTGCTCAGATACACAGATACACTCTTGTAATGTAATATCTAGCAGGCTGTCCTCATTCTGTCAAGTCTGTTTTGCATTTTGCCTTCAATCAGTTTTATAATGGGGATATTTTGAAGTATTAAATCAGTGATACGAATGATTTAGCGATAATTGTCAGTTTTGCTTCATGGTACAGAAAGAAAATACGAATAACCAAACCATATTTATAATTCCTCCCCTGTAATGATGTGTAAAAAGCTGTAAATCTGTGAAGCAGCACATTCAAACTCTAGAAGTTTTAAAATTTTGTTTAATTCTTGAGTTAGAATTTTTTTTTTTTTTACCACTAGTAAGAATAAACAAAAGATGAATTCATGTGTTTTTGTTTTTTTCTGCTTAAAACAGACAAAAACAACTGGAGCTTCAACAAAAGAGGCTGAATTTTTGCATATTTTTGCAAATATGCAAAAATAACTGTTAGAGCTGGTTTTAAGCTAAAGTTTTAAGCACAGGAGTTTAGAAATATAATAGAACATGAATTTATTGTAAGACTTTTTGGTTATCTTTCCCATGGTGTCAATACTTTAAACAGTATTGTACTGATAAAAAACAGACTTCATTACATACAAAATGGCATTTAATCTTATATCTTACAATAATATCATTTTGAGTCTTTGTGTACTTCACAAATTGCATCTAGTGAATAAATAATGCATGGATTCATCTGTTGATGAAATAGTTTATGTTAGCTTTTGTAGGTTTAATTTCTCTAGATAGTTTCTCCCCTGTCCAATTAACTGAAGATTCAAATAAAGCAAATGTAGCATAGACCCAGACACATTCCTCTTTAATATTTTATGAACGATATTGGATTTTGTTTATGCTGATGAAATGAAAAGAAAAAATTATCTAGTGCATTGTTGTGATGTAAAAAGGGTCAGGCTCCCAAGACATACAGCCGTAAAGCTCAAACCTTGGAGGCACCAGGCTCTAAAACACTTCAGCTCAGATGTTCAAGTCCAGTCTCATTTTTGGTTGGCTGCAGGCTCCACACAATCATAAATAATGACCAAGTAAAATAAATACAGAAAAGATGTATTCCAAAAATTAACTTTATTCTCTTATTCTGGAGAAGCTGTCAGAGTTGGCGCTGCAACTTTAAGTCCTTAGCAAACATTGACAGTGAACAGCAAGTATTGCAATTATAGGTTTCACATGTAGAAAGCCAAGACCAATTGTATCAGGCGTCATAGCAGAATTGAGTAATATTACCGGAAATATAATCCTTTCACTGATTGACCAGGAAATGTTGCTTTCAAAACCATAATGGCATTTTCAGAGTAAAATAGCAGAGAACAAAAAGAAATGTTACTAAGTTGAGATTTCCTTTGTTGAAAAACCGAGGAAGTGCAGTTGTCTGCGAGGGAATTGATGATATGACAGTTTCTCCTGCGTACTCTTTAATGCCAGCTGTTCCTCCTCCTGATCTGACCTAAACTGCCGTGAAACCAAATACACACACCCCAAAAGTCTGCATCTCAACTGCAGGCTGGATTTAATGCAGATTTCATTGTTGTCACTTCAATCACTATGAGTCTTTCTTCTGTTATCTCCTGTCTGTTTCCCACTTCTCATCCATCCTCTGCCTTTTTCCCATGGTGTCTATCAGGATGACAGGCTTTCCATTCAGTCATTTTGAAGACTTTTTGGTAGTTATACTGTTCAGCATTTTATTTTTTGTTTTCTTTTCTTGTGTGTGTGGATCAGGAAGTGTGGAGACAGCTAGTGTTTTACTTCTCTTATCGGGCTCATTTTATAAAGAGCTAATTAGAGGGGAAGCACCAATACTGAAAGGAGCAAACATCGAAAATGCAGATTA
Source organism: Brachyrhaphis roseni (assembly GCA_903066815.1). Classification (NCBI taxonomy): domain Eukaryota; kingdom Metazoa; phylum Chordata; class Actinopteri; order Cyprinodontiformes; family Poeciliidae; genus Brachyrhaphis; species Brachyrhaphis roseni. The sequence continues at coordinate 54,378 of CAEFZY010027778.1, forward strand.
TTAACTGCATGTGCTTTCTTGAAGCTTCCTGTTGTTTATGTCACCCTACATTAAGTTAACAAGAGACAACAATGTACAATAATTGCCTACTGTTATGTTATGCATAATGACATACACTCCATGCATCATCATTTTTCCTTGTCTGAATTCTACAGTAAATCAGTTACATCTCAGATGAACTGAACTAGTTTCTTAATTTTTCTATTGACATTTATGCTTCAAGAGTGTTTGTTGGCAATATGAATTATGAGCCTTTAAAAGATGTGAAATTACTGGAGATAAAACTGCAGCAATTTAAGTTTTTGATTCTTATAACACAACCTGATGCCATCTGAGGTTGGGTGACCTGGAATGATAGTCAACAAAAAGGAGAAAGATTAGATTTTTAAAGCTAGTGATTAATCAGCACCTTACTTTCCAACCAGTCTTTAGAGCAAAACAGGTTAAAGCATGCTTTCACCCAAATTATAAACAGAAATCAGATTACAAGTTGTATCTAAATGCTGAGTTGCCCCTCAAACACTAATAAAACCAAACTGTGGTGTCTGATTCCAGAAAAACATACTTTTTATTTTTATTTTTTGCTGCGAGCATCCCAAGCTGCTTTCCAATAATCTCTTTTGTGGATGGGTGAAGGAACGTAGTCATTTGATTATTCTCTTGTTTTGAAGGAGCATAAACAGTGGATTTCCCCTTGTAGGTAAAACTGTAAACAAGTAAAAACAGAAATGTCTTGTTGTAATCAAATCTGGCTCTGCATGATGCATATCCCCCCTCCAGATTCCAGCAACGTGGGTCATAGTCAATTCCGCCAGTACATCTCGCCTCTCAGCAGTAAACTTCTTCTTATCAGAGAGCTGAGCCGCAACAGAGCTTGTAGAAAACAGTGGTGTCATTTGCCTACCTGTGAGTTTGTCGTTAATGGATTCAGACGGAGGGAGTCGCTTATCCTGCACCACCCTCTGCTATGAAGGCTCCTCACACCGAGCTGCCAAGGACGTCCCTGTTCCTCCCCCTGGCTGCTCTGATGGGTTCATGCCCCTATGACTTTTCCACAGATAAGAATGGATAAAATTATTCAGACCTTGTGTGAACAGCTCATTAATGTCTGCCACACACTGATTCTGCTGCAAAGCAGGCACAGAGACAAATTCACATTTTATTTGTTGGGTTGCTTGTCAACAGTAGTTTTTTTTTTCTTTTTTAATATGGAAATTGGAAAAGGAAAAAAAGAACTTCTTTACTATTCTGTAAGATTTTCGTCTACAATCTGAACATATATACAGAAAACGCTTGGCTTTTGTATAATTACTTCTTCAACATGCTATTTAAGTGTTTATTTTCTTAAACACTTAAATAGCATAATCAATCTATGAAAATAAAGCTATTGCTTGGCTGCATTTTGTCAGAACTTCTCGCATAAATTAGCATGACATATTTATCATTTGTTACATTGCAAAGCAAAAGCTAATTTTGAGATTACATTTTAAATAAATCAGTTAAACAAATCTGTAAATGATTCCCTAGTGTGGAAACTTATTTTCTTAGTCAAAGACATATTATTTAATATGTTATTCTTCTAACACACACTTCTGCACAGGACTTGAATAGTAAGTAAATCATTATGTGACACACTAAACACCCAAAATAAAAGTTAGCAGGGAAGCCATATCTCTAGGGGGAAAGTAAGCTCCGACATAGAAGCAGATGTTGTTATGGAGTCTACTACTGTAGCTTTAGTTGAACATGGAATATTTCATGAAAGTACTTTGAAATGAAGCATCCCTTTTATCATGAGAAACAGTATATTTTTTAAAAAAGAACTCCGTCTTAGCCAGAGGCACCAAAGCTGTTTGCTTAAATGTGTGAAAGTGCTTTGGAAAAAAAAAAAAAAGAAAAAAAAAAGCACTAGTGTTGTGTTCAATAAATAATTGAGGAGTAACTGCTTGTTTTCATGTACATATGGTAATTGTGCAGAATCTTGTGCCGTTCTGTTTTCTTATAGAGGTACAGTGTGAGCAGGAGAAGCAGATATTAGATGATTAGTCTGGCTGTCTGATCAGGTAGAGCCTGCAGTTGATGCCAAACACACATCATCTACCTTTCCTCAGTTCAATCTGTCTAGACCTACACTTTTAAGTCATAAGGAATTTTTGTCTACACAACTGATGCTGACTGGATAATTTCTCTTTTTTAGGGCAGTTTTTCTGTAAACCCCCAAAATGGTTGTGAATATAATAATAAGTAGATTAGTTTCTGAAACACTCTGACCAGCCTGTGTGATACTAACAACCATTCCAATGCTCGATTTAAACTTCATTCAGGAAGTCATCGCTATCACATCTCAATACGCTAAATTCATTGAGTTTCTTCCACGTCATTGATTGATTTCCAATTTGCATTAAGCAATTTAACAGCTTTTCCCTAATAAATTGACCAGAGTACATATGTGTCACTGTGAAAACTAGGGCACAATTTTCTTTTCAGATGATCATAGTCTAACGGCTCTTTCGCAAAACACAGCAAAGCAGGATTAAGGCACCTTCCTGTGTTTGGTGAAAGGATTGATGCACAGAAGTCACTCCGCCTCTGTAATTCCCTTGATTCAAAAAGTGATGGAGTATCAGGGCCTCAACCAACTACGATGGGGGCAAACCAGCTTTCTGGTTTGTGGGATTTATGCACTGATGATATATTCTATGTGAGACCAGCCAGAAGCAGGATTCGAAACCATAAACATGGCTCAAGTAATTTCAGCCAACAATAGAGGGCTAGAGGATATAAATGTATAATTTCAATTTAAAGCTCTAACATCATAATCACTATGCCGAGTTAGTCCGGCATTATTCTTTTGAAAATAACTATATGGAGAGACTTACGATGTAGATTTTAATCTGTGGTGCTGATGTTGATCCACCATGACATCTCCTGTCGTCTGAGGCTTTCCATTATATAATTTGTTCACTTTTACTCTTACCAAATCCAATTATGATTTATGAATAGTCAGATGAAGCTCGGAGGCAGCTTGTCTTTTAGTTCCTGGTTCTGCCTCCTTACTTTTTTAAAGCATTACACCCTAACTTGAAGGGGAAGTATTATGTAAAGTTGACTTTTCTGAGCTTTACACCGTGTTATATTTTTCCCTCATCAAAAACAAAAGTGGAGTGTTGCCTTGATTCTTTCATACATGTTTGAGAAATCGCTTAGTCTCCAGTGGCAACCATTTAGCTGAGCAAAACCTCCTCCTCTTCACTGCAACTCGTCTGACTTCTTCAGACTACCAGCAGCTAGTTGTTAAAGGGTTAATAGAAGAGTACAGTTGTGATGACATCTTGAAAGTGGAGTTTAAGAAAGAGCAGGAGTTTTTAAATACAGAGCCCCAATATCAAGGTCTTAAATTATGAAGTCATATTTATTTTAAGTCATTTTTTTTTATGTGTATAGCTTTTTGTGATAACTGAAGGTAACATAGTTACATAATTTTGCTTTAAAATGGCACTATGTGCCAGGAAAATTTATAGCACAGTCTGTCACTTGATTTCCCAATTATCTTTAAGACATTTGGATGAAACAAATGTAAGCAGTAACTTTAAATTTTTACTCTATTTGGCAAAACTGCTGTATAAACAGCACCTTATGAAGCCTAGGTGTAAATTCAAACTGGAAGAATCTTTAGCCCCACCCACATCATCCAATTGGATCGTCCCGCTCATCATCGACAATCTATCAACGCTGGACACCAGTGTCAGGTCCCGGGGGATGACATTCCTAACCAGCATCGGGAATGCTCATCCGAGCTTATTGCAAATCATAGCTCGATGTCCTCATCCGGGGCCCGAGCGCCAAAGAACTTTAATTCATGCATGTCAATAAACTTTTCTAATCGCTTTCTTTCTCCGTCTGAGTCTCTCCAGATTGAATTTTTACACAAAGCTGGAAAAAATTTGAAGGCAAAACAAAAAATGGTCATAAATGTAAAACTTATTTGATTTTTTTAAAGGGAGATCATGAACCTCTAGGGAGCTTTTTGAGCACAGCTGTTGCAAAATATGGTTTGAAAGCCTGTATGCGTTTATTTCAGTCCTCTGACTAACAAGCTATTCAGACCTCAACATTTACGTAGCTGTCTGATGCCATCTGTTTGTACGACGAACTAAAGTCATGTTTTATCAGTTGGGCTTTGTGCAATTAAGGATTTCACAGCTGCGAACCGACGGTTGAACTGAAAATCTATCAAAATATATGCCACTGTACCAAAACATGGAAATTGTTTTGGCACAGTGATTAGTCACAATAACAATAATTAGCCACAATAACTCCAGTTCATTCCCAGGAAACAAAAATAATTACTTGTTGTAAAATGGCATTGTACAGTGAAGAAATGAATGATCCAGCTCGAACATCTGAATCAAACTGATGGGCAGTACAGATATAACAATGCATAACCTTCATATTTCTCAGTTTGCTCTCTAATGTCTTAGGGATATCCAGATAGGGTGTAATTCTGAAGATTTGCTTGTAGCACTCCACCCTAAGGGCCAGTTTAAAATGTGTGGAAGGTCTTTCCGAAGCAAGAAATCTCTGGAAGCACCTGGCAGAATTAATTGTCATGTCAGCAGTATTGATCAACAACCCTTTCAACGCGCTGCAGATACATTATGGCAGTAAAAACCTTCTTTAATGCATCTTTAATCCATGCCGACGGCCTGGCCCAAGCTCTTATTGTCTTGTAACTGCAGTCATTATCTGTGATGTTCGGTAAAATGCCCAACAGAGAGTTCTGCTAAAGGTGAACTACGTTTACCCTGATGCATAACGAAGTGAGGCATTTGTATGACTAAAACGGCTGGCAGTTCTTCTTTCTCAGTTCTTGCTTTAGTCTCCTCTGCCCCCTCTTGCAGCAGACGGTAAACCTCTGTGTCTGTGTTTATGCCGGCTGTTGTGCATTCATTAGCGAGAAAGCTCAGCAAAAATTATACACATCCTGTGCAACAAAGAGGCAGGAGGCATCTTTCGTCCTCTGAGATTAGGGTTGCAGATGAGAGAGTGCAGAAGCTGTGTTCATCCATTATCAAGGTACACTTTCCCTGCTCTCTCAGAAGTAATGAATGGTGTTTTCACGAGGGATATTCATAAGCTATTGTGCTTTCTCTCTGACTTTTCATTCCAAGCTGCATCTTTTGGAAGATATACTTATAGATTTAAAACCTCTACAAAAAAAACCCTTTCTTAAAAAGTAAAGAGAGAAATCAGATCCCTTTAACTATGTTGCCTGATGTCTCAGGTGAGCTGAGTCAATACTAAAGAGTGGAGTGAAACTCTTTAGTATTGACAATATATACAATATATATAGATATATTATATCTATATCCATATAACATATCTACAGTTTATATTTATCATAAAGATTGTTATCTTTACTGTAAATCTATATGTGTAAGTCAGGACATTTGCTTTCTTTGCAGAATCTGCAGCTGCAATTCCATTGATACACAACTTGACATTTCAAAAAATAACTGCTTTATGGAAGCATGCCAATTTTGAAAAACTTTTTGGCGCTACTATGAGGTGTGTTTTTTTGGCCATATTGGAAGAGGTTTCATTTGCAAAACTGCAATTTAAAAACTTTTTTCACATCACAGCCAGTTGACAACAGGAACAAACTTATTCACATATGATTTTAATTGCATTTCTTATTTAATGGTAGCACAGCAATTGCAAAATTAGCATAATATTTACAAAGTTTTGCGCACATTTGTAATGTAAATGCAGCCAACTGCTTTCACTTTTTGAACTGAATGCTTTTATTTCATAATTTTGTCATTTAAAATTATGCTTTAACATTAAGATGACTACATCAAATATATAATCAAATATCAAAAGTATATTTCAATTTCTTTTCAAAAATGTATAATACAGTGATTACAACTCTTACAGACCAAACATTTTGGGTTATGTTTCAAATTTTGCCACTTATCTAAAATTATGCATACATGTGTTTAAACATTCATAATGCTTTTAAAAGCTCTATAGTCTTCAGGTTGCTACTGTGTTTCAACCACAGGATTTGACTTTTGCCAAGGTGTCAATCTCTCATTTTCTTTTTTACGGTACTTTAGCTAATGAACTCCTGTCTCTCGTAAGCTGAAAGTTAAATATTATGTTTCATGCATAATATATGATTCCCTCCTAGTGAACGGTTATTAACTAATTTGACATTAATGAAGTAACATTGTCAGTTAGTTCCTGCTGTGACATTTGTGAAACATTTACATACAGCAGTGGTTCCTAAATGCATAGAGCATGGTGTTTCTAAGTTACAGTGACCACACAAAAAAAATGTCAAAATGTCCTTAAAAGCTGTGGCTTGGGTTATCTGGAGAATAAAGGGTGCAATGACAGCAACAGACTTACCTGACTGGCTTTTTGGAATGAGTGGTACATTAAAGATGTGCTGCTCAGCAAAACAAAGTTAGCTTAGCTGCTCTGGTCACGTTTGCCATTCCTGATGTTTTTGCTGAAATCCTAGAGTTCACTTTTCTGAAACACAAAACACTTATAGTGGAAATTAAAACACAATTTTCCTAAATCTGTAAGGTCATAATGTTGCATCCCCTCTTAAATATGTGATGATTAGGAGGTTACAATCTGCACCGCGCTACTGAACATTGCTAAACCAGCATTGATGCTAATCATGACATCAGTTCTGTTCTATCAGTTTTAGGACTTTTTTTTCCATTCATGGCACAATGTAAATTGTGGAATATTCACCTACTTTCCTGCTCTTAATTTCGGGATGGCTCCTTGGATGCCCAACGAGCGTAAATGCGGTGGCTTGCCATGACGCAGAGTGGAATGATTTCATTCTTACCACCCCACTGGAAAGCAATCTATGGCATGTAATGGGGAACTCAAATAGCAAATCTATGAGTATAAGCATGTCTCAGGAAGTCACGAATCAGCAACCGTCTCACTTAAGCAGAGAGATGGTTTAGCTGGAGGTCAAGATGAGTATATTGAAGGAAGGTTTTCGTCTCCTCACAACCCCAGGACATACTGCATCTGTTCCTGTTGCGCCGGTCCTGGTAATGTTGTGTTAGGGCATCACAGATTGCAGAGGAAAATGGAAATTTAAGATGAGTAAGAATTGACTGAAGAAAAGCAAATATAGGACAGGTATGATAGAGCAACTTCTTTTTGTGAGATATTCTAGTCAAGATAACAGCTTTCTTGAAGCCTTAGTGGAATCAATGGTAAACTTCAGGTTTTTTGTGACAGAGAGTAGGAAACAAACATCACTGTCTACTGGCACAAGAAAGGAAATAGCAGAGAATACAATACAACAACACCTCTCTGTCTTTTTTTCTTTTTTTGTGAATGTGAAATACCACTTGTCTTCCATGTTCCCCACAGTGTTTGTAGAAGCTCAGCAATGCATTTCTGATTCTCCTGCCTGGAAATGGAAAATCACAGCCACGTTTTGAAAGGCTGCACATATATGTGGCAGGGAAACAACAACACTTCTTTTTCTGTTTTCTGTGTGAGCTGTAATTAGTTGCTTGCTATTTAAAAAAAAAAACAAAAAAAAAAAACCTGAAGTGTTGTTCTAGATTATGCAAGACAGTGGAATATAACTGAAGGTTGATATTAGAGTAATTACTGTAAGTTTATGGAATACTATTTGCCTGTTTTATTTTTCTTTTTGTGGTTTTACTATCTGTTTTCAAGATATTTGAGAAAAACTGGATTTTAAAAGTTAATCCAATTTTCCTATTGTATTATTTTAAACAAAGGGAGGAGCTGCTTTTACATGAGTTTTATTTTCTTTAGTGATAAATGTATATAACATTTGTGAGTTAACATTGACACTTGGAAGCCAAAATGATCATTTAAAATGGGTATGCCGGATCAACTGAATATGAGGGAATTATAATTGCATAATTATAATTCCCTCCCTTTTGTCTAATTTTACAATTAGACAAAAGTTTTCAATAAAAAATTTGTTAACAGAATTTGAATCTACTGTACTTTTTAATTTAACAAAATGAAGAAGCAAACCTTATAAATGACAGTAGAAATAACATTCCAGGAAATGCCTGAGCACCTATGTTATATATAGAACCTTACTTTTTGCTGTGATGGACGCAACTGTAAACTGGGGTATACTGGTGTAAATTCGTACTGGAAATCATACTCATTTCCAGTATGATTTTAGAAAATCGCCCCCGTCACACTGATGTGGTGATGATGCCCCTCCGTCTCATTGCACCTTTAGTTGAACTGGCCGGCAGCATTTTGCTGATCAAGTTGAAATGATAATTATAGCAGGAAATGAATTGTGGTAATATAAATGTAATTAATTTTTAAGAGTGAGGTTTATTAGTACACAGGCAATGGGCTCCTAATGAGGGCCTGATAAAGGTTCTTGAATAGTAGAGCCAGTCAGATGAATAGGTCTAACAGCTCCTGGCACTGGGTTCTGCTTTTATTTATTGCTATGCTGTTGTTTGTATTTTTAGCCTCTTTTTGTCCAAATTGTTATAAAGATAATTTATGCAGACAAATAGTCTTTCTTTGGTATCATAAACTAATTTGAGACAAGCCGCTGCACACAGATATTTTGCTCACACGCCCTATGGTATGTGACTTTAAATAGGTTTTTCAGCCCATTAAGGCTCATCTCTTGAATCATGTCATTAATTAAGCTTAGAAATACTCGAGTAATTTCTGTTTAATTATCTTACTCAATTAAGCCTGCCCTGTTTTTGGTTTTATCCTTCACACTTTAAAACCATTTACTAAGTATGTATTTTTGGCTGTTTTGTTCTCACTTTTTGATATTTTTAAAAATATTGCGACTATTGAGCTGCTGTCTAAGTTATACATGCCTATTTCTTGTCTCATCTTTACTATCTTAGTGTAGAATACATTGCACAATGAATGAAAAGTCACATTTTGAGCTAACACAGTACATCCTCTTGGCTAATCAAACACTTCATCAGGTTTTAGTTTTGTCTATATATATTGTATTTGTTTTGCTGCAACAAAGCAAGACAGTAAAACAGGACTGCATTAATTAACTGCCAGTATTTTTATTTACAGTTACAAGGAAAAAGGATATAGGAACACAAAATAGTGCAAGCTTTAAATAACACTACTGCAGTAAGCCGTTTACATGCATCTCGTAATTTTAGAGAAAGAAGGAAAACTCCTGATTAATCAATGCATTTAAACAAATTTTTAACTGTCAAATACCTGCAAAAATGGCTGGAAATGTCATAATTAATGAATGCTATTATGTTTGGATGACTGATGCCTATTTTAGTTTTATTGCCACGACTTTTTTTATCGACTTGCATGGTGTACAAGTTTGAGTTCTGAGTGTGTGTGTGTGTTGAAACCACTGGTGTGTTGAAGTGTGACTTGCATTGATTGGATTTACAATTTCAGGACTGTTAAATTCTGTTAGTATGAAGGTTTAAATTAATTTATTAAAAATCTTCAATGTTTCTTACTGCTTGAAGGATTTCATAATTTGGTTTTGTGATATATTTTTTTGCAATAAAATCTGAGATTTATTTGTACTACTTTTAAATATTTGCAAGGAGTTGTGGGATGTTTTTATGGTTGAACCCTTCCAAAATCTATATAGAAGAAAAAAGATGAGATAAAAACTACATGTTGACTAACAATGACAATCAGTGACGTTTGACTACTTTTGCGGACAAATTTTGCTATAAACTTACAATTATGCATAAGCGAGCATAAATGCGGATTTTTTATAGTTTCAGTTCTGAAAAGCCCTGCCTACTTGCCAGGTTTTAAAATAAAGACCAGTCTACCTTATGAGTAAATGTAGCTAGTTTGACAAGTCCACAGTCATTTTAACCATTATTACACAAACTTTGGA
>CAEFZY010027784.1:0-56558 GCA_903066815.1 Brachyrhaphis roseni
TTTTTGAGAGAGACATTTAAACAGCATTTCAACAGCATTTAGCTGTTGCAAATCTGCAACATCTGCCTGGAGAGGGTTAAGGCATGATTGGATGTAAAATTTTGATATTATTCAAACACAAAATGCTGTCGCCTATTAAACCAACCTACGCCTATGTGACAATGTGATAACCTGCCATTTAATTAACTTGTAAGATCAAGAAATTAAAATTGAACCAACACAAAATAGGGTTAAAGATCTCAAAAAGTAGCTCATCATGCCCTGATCTAATAAAATTTAAAATCAGAATTTTCTATATCTATTGCTTTAAAGCCTTTGGGACTCCAGTGAATCATAGTGAGAGCCATTATCCACAAACAGTACACCAGAATTAAAGTTTTGGAGTGGCTAAATCAATTGAGACTCTATTGTATGACCTTCAACAGGCCGTTTGGGTTATAAAAAAACCTTCATTGTGGTTGAATTAAACCATTCAGGTAGGAAGAGTGCGACTAAATTCTAGTTTTCACAAACACTTGATGGAAGTTGTTGCCACCAAGAGTCAGGCCTTCACAGTATCTGGTATTTAAATCAGTCTAAAACTCATGTACATCCCACGATTCAACCATTAAACACCACTGATCCGCTCACCACATCACGTGTGGACCAAAAGTCCACTGTGACCGACTTGGTGATCTTTCAGACAAAACAATCTGTATTAGGTCAGGCTTTATGTATATTGATGATCAGCCAGAAAATTACCATCACCATTGATCTTTTCAATTGCATTTCCATTCAACAAAAAATTGCTTATGCAGGATGTTCTGTTTTCTCCAAGGATGTTACTCTGCATTTTGGTCAAACATCTCTATCTCTTCTGCCTGCAGGAGATTGCTGCAGAAGTCTTGTTCATCCAGATGCAGCGTTACAATCCTAAATTCTACCGACATTTAGAGATTTTGCCCTTACAAACAAGCCGTACTTGATCAGTCTTTTTGCCTCATCGTCTTTGTAAGGGTGCAAGAAAATGGATGGATAATTTCCTTCAGTCCTGAGGATAAAGTGAACTTGATGACCTTGTCTGCAGCCCAGGGGCGATAACCTAGCCAGCTTTGAGATGGGCTTGCCCTGACATCAGAACAAGAGACGCTTTTTCTTGGATGACGCATGAAAGGCACATGAACTGAACTGAATCCCTCCTTGTGGTTGTCCAGTTGCTGCAGCAACCTACTTTTGTTTAGCTCTCTGTGGATTCGCATCCTGAAAACACAACTTCTGTGGAGGATTTGTGGGTTTTGGGGAGAGAATGATTGTAGAACGAGATTCACTAAAGTATAAAGTGTGAGATCTTTTCCTCTTCTGCAAACACAGGCTTTCCCAGGGAGGTTTGATTTACCGTGGCGTCCAATTATGGGAAAAGAAACGCTTCCCAAATCATTGCGGCTGACGTCTTGATGATGCCGTTTCTTCACGAATCCAGCAGATGAAGATGATCCATCTTCTTGAGGGACAGCCCTGGAGTGAGCTGGTGCGATACGCACTGTCGCCTGAGATCAAATGTTGGTCTTCTTTCAGAAAGAAGGAAAAAAAACAAACTCTCCAGTCGCATGCAGAGTGAGAAACGAAGCGAGAAGAGCATCTGTCAGCAGCGCAGCTCTGCAGACCGTGCTGCGGTTTCACTGCAAGGTCTCTGTGACCTGGTACTGATAATGTTCTGGGCCTCACTGTTGGCTTTAACCCCATCCAGCAGAAAGGCAACACGATACTCGAATCATTCATAATTAGCTCCTTCCCTTTGCTTAAAAACACACAAAGACAAATGGCTTCCAAGAATTTCCCAAATGAAAACAGTTGGTTTGGAATTAGAAGCTAGAAAATGGTCTACAAGCCTCCTTTTCTTTCAACTCTTCTTGCGTCAGCAACTTTTCCTGCCTCTTTTGAATGCAAAAACTGAACTTTTGAGGACACATTTCATTAAAATAAACATTTATTTCTTCTTTTACATAATCTTTACCTTTCATGCACATATCAAAAAAGTCTAGTAAAGGTTTTCTACGATTGGGGAAGTTTACATCATCAATTGGACTTTCTTTAAGTTCCTGGGATCTGCTGATGATCCAGTTTTGATCTTAGGATGAGCTGAGCTTCTCCAGAGCACTGTGGAGGGTCTTCAGGTCCTCTCGGACCTGGCTCAAAGCGTTCTGGACTTTGCTTGGCTGGTCCAGAACCTCCACGCTGCAGGTGAAAGGGTCGTAGCGGACTGCAAAGGGACGCTTGATGTTGGCAGAGTATTTCCTGTCAGAAAGAAACATATTCATATCCTTTACATCTCGTTTCTCAGGAAACGGCTACAATATGTTAAATACATCAATGATTTAGAAAAGAGAGGTCATTTATTCATCCAATGCATATTTAGATCCAGAAACCTTAGATAGCTTCACTGATCAAAGGTTGGCCCATATTATGCCTGCTTGGAAACGAATGCTATGGACGACTTATTGCTTTCCTCACCGGTAGAAATGATAGTCTCCATCAATTGTGGCCAAAGTTTTTGCTAGTTATACCTGTGTAGTGTCTTTTTGCATCAACTTCACACTCTAATATTTAGGCCAATTTGTCACCGAGAAATTGTTCTTGAATGGTGTTTGACTTCTCTTTTCATTCATGGCAGCAATTGGTCTCCGAACTGGAAGGAATCCCTCTTTCTGGGATGAGAAGGAACCTCATACATGGATTGTGTCAGGAAATCTTCACTTTGCACCAGTTTCCTGTTGTCCCCCTTGGACTTCCCAATAAAATCCAATCTACCGTTTGCCATGTTTCTTGTCACTAAGTCTTCGGTGTTCATCTAAATTTACATGTACCCATTTGTTACCAGTTCTGTGCAATCTCTGCACTGGTGGCAACATAATTCTGGACCAATCTCCTATGTAGGAGATGCTTGTGGATGTCATAGAACAGAAGAAAGTAGTGTAGAATTGTAGCCTGGTGAAAACCAGCCTCTTATTCTACGATTTGCTTCTGCCAGAAGGTCTGGACTCTCGCTTATTGAGAAACGATAGTTTTCTGGAGGCATGGACTCTGTTGAAGTTTTAAACTTTACCCAGTTGCTAACGTCTGTGACGTATATAATGCGCCAGTTTAACGTTATGAAGCTTACCGGAAGTTACCTGCGCTGTAAACGACCATCCGGCAATGTGAAAAGAATGAAGCGCAAACCAAACAAGATGCCTGTTAATGTTACATGGACTGAATGGCTTGGTTCACTTCCTCTGCTGCCATTGCTAAAACTACAGGCAAGCTACAATTGTAAAACGGCTCAAAAAATCAGTTTCATCGTTCACGACTTGTTTTGTTTGCTGATTGGCCCGGTTGAAATTTTACCGGAGGGAATCCAGGTATCCAATGGGAGAAAGATAAGATTAGAACCCAGCAGAATTGCATAGGAAGTAAATGGCCATAGAAGTTAGACATTGTTTTCAAAATTTGTACAAATTGATTTAATTTAACAATTTTTTTCCTTTTACCAAATTAGCCCAATTTTAGTCCGATTGAATGGGGAGTGACCATGGACATCAATTTCCAAGTCTTGCCAAAGATTCTTAATGGGATTTCTTGTTATACTGCTGAAAAGAGGAACCTAATCTCAGTGCTTCCATTGATCCTACCAGGATTATATCCAACTTCCCTCCCTTAAGAAAAGTTTCCCCACAGCATGTTTCTTGGTCTGTTCAGTTTGACGTTTACTATTTTCCCTAGATGGCCAACAGGAAACAGGACTACTTGTGGATTTGTTACGACTATAGCTTTCTTCTCAATCTCAATAGAGGACAGACTGGTGGAATACATGAGATTCTTAATTTTCTTGGCTGCTTCTCTGATTAATCCCTGTGACAAGAGGTGGACAGAGGTTTAATTAGCAGATAGTCTAATTATCTCCACATCTATTTGCTTCTCTATAAACTTTTTCCCCATACGTACCTCAGCTTCACCTTTGCATCCTCAAAGCTTTCAGACACAAAGTAAACCGACTGGTAGGTTTGGTCCTGGTACGGCTGCACCGCCGTCTCCTCTGGGTTGAACGGCTTGTATTCGGATTCGTTTGACAGGGCGTACTGAGGGGGAAAGGACCATCAGCACAACAAACAAACGCTTATTTGTGTGTGAAGAAGAAAAAAAATTAAACTCACAACAAGCTCTCCGTACGAGGAGAGAAGACCAGCTCCATAAGCTTTCACTTCACCGTTCTGCTTGCAGAGGCCAAACTCCACAGTGAACCAGTATAACTGGAGAGGAGAGGTACGATGGCGTGTTAGGGCCATTGTAGGTAAGAAGAAGAAGAAAAAAGAATACATTTCACAGAAAAAACTCTCAAATGTCTAATCTTGTAAAGTGGAAAATTTCTGCCAAAAATCTCTGAAATTGTCTTCTAAAAATTCCTCAAATGTAATTTTTTTCTTGGAAATTTTTGATTTTTCAAACTCAGAAATGCCCTTGTTTTTTCTAGAAAATGTCTTAAATTAATCTCAGAATTTTTGAGTTTTTTTTTTCTCTGAAACGTACTCCTTTTTTCCCATCTACAAATCAAAAACATCAACATCGTTTTTATGTGCAGAGATGCAGTTGCTGCGTTTGGCCACTAGATGGCAGCAGACGCTCATATCTTTCCTACCGTTGAAAGTTTCTCAATCTCTTCATCTGAAGCTCCAAGTGAGGCAAGTCCAATCTCCTGGAAACAAACAAAAAGGTGTGAAAAAAACTGTTAGAGGTGATTTAAGCAAGAACAGACAGCTTGACTGATGAGAATAAAAAGATATGGGAATATTTACCTGGGAAAACTGTGCGAATTCCCGATCTCCCAGCATGGGGATGTGTCCGAGCAGCTCGTGGCAGCAGTCCCTGTCAGGGCAGATTGAACCGAGTTAGTGAGCTGAACAGATGCTTTAATGAGTCTGATGCTGGAAAACTAACTCACGGTTCAGGGGAGTGCATGGGGGAAGACGGGTGTCGGATGTACTGGGTGCACTGGAAGACTCTGAAGGCCAAACTGGCCAGAAAGTCTCTGGCTGAGAGCAAGCCGGCGACCGGACGCAGCTGGAAACCAGTTTTCTCTAAACACACAGAGGGAAGTAGACAAAAGTCACAAATGTTTTCTGTATTTAGGGGTTTGGGACTGGTATATCTTAAGAACTTTAGCATGAAAGAAGCCTGAAAAAATGTCCTGGAAAGTTTTTTCTAGGTCTGGATTATTTTTGGAATATGGAAAAATTATTGCATTTCTGCTATTCTTTCGATTTGCTATCCCATCCCACCTGTCCGTCCAAACAAAATGGAAACCCTTTAAAACCTGTTTTCATTTTGGGCCACATTAAAGTCACAAATGTTCTTAAAGGGCCGGTTGTTACAGAAAGTATTGATAACTGTTAAAACTGTCTCTGCATTTGATAGGTTCTTAAAAAATAATCATATTCACCAGTTTTTCACATCATTAATTCACTCCAGAATTTCACTTCTTTTGTAATTTTTTGGAAAACATTGCTAATTTAGAAATATTTGCAAGGAATTTTGCAAAAATGACGGTAAATGTGACTTTTTACTAATCGATTACAGACCAGAACTTGACATCAAGTAAGGCAGAGGCGTAAGTGTAAAAGTAAAATATACTGCCACCTGCAGGTGGGAGTTGGCATCATTTTCAACCAATGTTTGTGACAATTTCCTGGAAATTTTTCAATAATTACAAGTGCAAATGAAGAGGAAGGTTAAGTGAAAGGAAAAACTGATGATTTTTCTGTGTGTTCATGCATTTATATTGACTGATCACAGAGATATGTATACATTGCAAATGTTTTCATACCTCAAACTTTTTGTACACCTGATTTATTTATTTTTTTATCTGTAACTGATTGTCCAGTACTATGTGATTATTAATTCTGGTCTATTATATAAATACTTCATATATATAATTTGAATTTCCATTAAGGTTTGTACATGTAACATAAAACAAACTGTGAAAATTAACATTATGAATAAAAAATGTGTGTTAGATCTCTTGTGCATTGTTTTCCCCTAGAATTTAAGAAACAGTAGCTGATTTAATTTAGATTTCTAATTTCTAACAGATATAAAAATATGGGCTGATATCAATATGCGATATTAATATTGCTGTTCTGGTTGATAACCAATGTTTCACTACCATTTTAACGCATTTAGGGATAAAAACATAAAACGATCAGACACAATCGGCAACAAGATAAGAATAACTATTAGTTGTTCATATCTGCCTAATTTTATCGGACTGATATGATGAAAAATTACTAATATTTTAAATTTATTTTAAATCGCTTCCTAAAACGTATTTTTATTTTATCTATTTGTTGTTGCTCTTATTATTTTATTTGTTTATTGTTTTAAGTATTTTTTCTTTCTCTTTTCATCAACTTATTCTATTGTGTTTTTGTTTTTATCTTTTGCTCTTTAAAGTGCCATATAAATAAATTTTACATTGACTTTTACTGATGGAAAACATCAAACACAGATGTGTTTCCTTGTTTCCCAGAGAAATCTTTTTTCTGACCTTTCAGGAAAGCGGACACGTCTCGGAGCTGAGGGATGCCATCCTCTCCGTATCCGCACTCGTCCTCCAGCTGCTGCAGGCTGTCCAGGAACTGCCTGCAGGCCAGACGGGGATAAACGCTCCTCAGCTGCTGGTAAACCTTCCTCCTGTGAGCAGCAGATATAACATCACCTCTTCTGTCTCATTTCACACCGTTTACCGCACAGCGTTTGTAGCTCACCAGGTGGAGATTTCTTCTGCTGTGTACTCCACTGTGGGCAGCGGGTCGCCTCTGCAGCAGAGACAGTTTTAGGAGAGAACTTTTTTTAATTTATCGCCAATATCGGACTTTTTACTCACTGTTTGTATCTAAATGCGAGTTCAGAGATGGCAGCTCGTCTTTTTCTGTACTCTGAGTCATTATATCCCTGCAGAAAAGAAGAAAATTAGATTAATTTACCCCTAGATTTGAGTTTATTTTCCCCCAAGGAGTCGAAATTATTTGTAATTTGTATTTAGGTTCACACAATTCAAAACAGAACTGCTATACTCTCAACATTCAATCTGGTTGAAAATATAAATTTTCATTTGTAAATATTCAGTATTTACAAATGAAATCATATCCATCACATACTTTATATTTTTTAGTCTCTACAGTTGGGGATTTCACAATCTTCCAATTTGACATTTGTAATTTTCTTGGCATTTAACAATAAAATACATAGAATATATCTTAGGTCAGCACTGAAAACGTAATGCAGCAGCAAATAAAACCAAACATTTGAAGGGACTTTTTAAAAATTTCTTTCAAAAGTTGTAAAAAAATAAAAATATTGAGTTTTTTTGGGATTAGTACACAAAAATGACTGGACAATCCCAAAAATGTTGTTGTAACTCATTAATTCAAAGTTACAACAACATTTCATGTCACTTTTGGATAAATAGAGTGTTTTTGAATTTGAGTTTAAAATTTTAAAGCTGCTGAGGAACCTTTTATGGATTTTAGGTATGAAAATACTGAATTTTAAGTCTTTTCACTGCTGACTATTGATTCCTTTGTTACTGCCGTTACAAAGTTTAAACCAAAATTTTTCTTTGACATTGTTGGTATTTGTAAGTAGATTTGTTGAAAGTAATTTTTTCTGTAATCTGGGTAAGACAGGCAACCAAAGTGTGTAAAGAAGCGTTAGTGGGCCTTCAAATTGTTCACCAACACCAGTTTATTCAGGACTGACTGGAAGAAAAATAAGGTTCACACTGCAGCCTGAAGTGACCCAATTCAGATTTTTTGTCAAATCTGATTTTTCTTTTTTCTTTTGGCACTTCCAAATATATGGGACTTGTTTGTGATCTACAGTGTGAACTGTAGGCGACCTGAAAGTGTCCCGCATGCGCAGTAACGTAGATGTGCTCAGTTTTTGCTGAAGTAAACATGGATGCTAACAGTGGAGCATGTTATAATTTTGAAGTTGTTGTCCGACCAGAACCAGCACGTCAACAACTTAATCCTCATTATGGTCCGCCATTGTTGTTGTTTTTCTTCCCTCTTGCGAGTATCATGACGCAGAATAGTGACGTTTGTCGAGTATCGATGACATTCAGGTCGAATGAACGCGACCTGGCCGACATGTGTTGTTCAGACTGGTTTAAAAAAGTCAAAAGGTCGCGTTATTTTACATAAACACTCACAGGATGATCGCAGTGCAAGTCTGGATCAAATTTCGTTATCAGCAGGTTGCACCTGTCCAGGTCTTTAATCTGTCGAGGAAACCAGGGAGCTGCAAAGACAGGAAACAAATAAATTCACACAGAGTCTAAATAGCAAATCCCACCTGTGGGGTCTTACCTTTTTCCTCGGGCACGGCGCGAACATCATCGGCGACCCGTTTCAGCGAGTTGATGAACACGTCCAGGTCCGAGCTGTGGACCTCACAGCTCAGGAAAAACTCCAGATCAGGAAGTCCGCCGAACCTGGACTTCCTCCTGGGCCGACTCTCCACATGGAGAAGTTTGGCTTCAAACGTCTAAAGGACCAGAAATATGCACACAATGTTCGCTTTTCCATTTAATACTTTGGGATTTGTGCAGCTAAAGCATGAAATTGGATATTTTAAAAATATTTTTCTAATTTCAAATGCTTGATTTTGGATTTTATTGCAGGAATATATCTGCTAAATCTAAATCTGTTAGACGATTTTAACTTTCCACACTTGGAGTTTTTGACCTATTTAACATCTGTAGGATCTCTTTCCATACAAATCTTCATAATAAGACTCTGAATTAATTGATTTTGGTGACAATTCAGTCAGTATAAACAAATAAAATGTTTGCATAATTAAATTGAGAAAACAAACTCTTCAAATATTATACTCTATTTTTTTTGAAGTTATTTTAATTTGCATTTTGAACTAATAGGCATTTTGAAGTTACAGAAAATATGAAGCAGTCCTTAAGCTAAAATTACATTTACAAAGCACACAAAATAACTTTATTTCATGGTTTAAAAGTTGAATTAGATTGAATTTAAATCACAGGAATAGTCAAATTAGCACTGATTACTAAAGTTTTGCTTGAAAATCACATTAGACGACTGTAAAGTATTTTGACTTGTTCCTAGCAGCATTTTACTGTTTTTTCTTTTTAGTTTACATTTATTTTCGCATTTTATTTGTAAAATTTAACAGAAATTCTTTGAGATTATATCAATATTCTTTCTATGGTTTGTTTTTAACCTAAAAGCCTCTAAATATAGCAATGAATTTGTAATTAATAGCAGTTTTAGTGGCAGTACAAATAATCAAGTACATTGATTCAGTGATAATAAAATTCATAAATAAATCAAGAATCAAGTTTCAAATAAAGTTTCATGCGGATGAAACTATCAAATGAATATTTTTAGAAAAATGCTCATTGTGAAATATTAATATTCATTACATTTAACTTTTCTGTCAAATCTTTTTAATAAATAAATAAAATATTTGTTTTCAGTTATTAATTAACTTAAATTGGATTAGATTTAACTTAAATTTGCTGTCATAAATAACCATTTATATTAACTAACGTGATAAAAACAAATGTCAGTTTATTTACAAACACTTTAAAAGCAGATATTAGCTGCACCAAAGTGCAAACCACAGATAAAAACACAAATAATAATAATAATGTAATGATACAAATAGATACAAAATAATGTAATAAATAAAGCAATGTAATTAATAATTCAGTAAAATAAATATTTATTTTATTTTTCTGGATTTTCACCTTATAAAAAGCTTTTAAAAAATCTAATTTATACGAGGAAGTCATAACACAATAACATAATTAAATTATTTTTTATGATCTCACCTCGAATATTTTTCCAGCTTGAAAGAATCCGGAGTTTTTCTCGTTGCTGAGGGCGAACAGGACGCTCACGGTGACCCAGCCGTCCTTCTGCTCGAACACGGCCCCGTCCCCGGACCGTGGGGGCCCCACGCAGGGCCCCGCGGAGCCGCTCCCGATGCGCTCCCGCCGCGCATCCTCGATCAGGCTCTGCTTCCTGCCGCAGAGCGCCTGCGCCGCGCCGTCGGTCTTCATGTGTCCGCGCTGAGCTGCAGCTTCGTGGGTCACCGGAGCAAGCGGGCGGTGCGTCTTCATCCCCGCTGCCGCTGCGGGTCGCAGTTAAATAAGCGCTCCTAGCGCATTGATGGAGGTAAATTGCGCAGGCGCAACACGTGAGTCCTGCTTTTTGGGGGCCCGTGCGTCATTTTTCTATTTATGGGTTTTGATTGGAGAGGAAAAAACAGCTTAACAGGTGAATTTAAGAAGCAGAAACATCGGGTTACATAAATGTTACACACACAGTGATAAGATAAATTCTGTCTCATTAAGTGTAGATGATTTTTACTTTAAAATCTAAATATATGGCAAATGAAGGCTGACACTGTAAAACTAATTATTTTCTGCACTTATTCAGAAATCTAAGTTAAGGTGAAAAATGTAAACAATTATTTAAATAAACTTTATTTTCCCTCAAAGTGTCCAAACTTTAGGTTTGTTCAAAAATGTTCTGGAAATTAAATTTGAACACATTTAGATTCTTTAAAGTGTTTTTTTGTGTCTTCATCTACCTGGAAGTTTTTCCCTAATTATTTTTGGTCTCAGTTCAGATTCTGTGAACTGATTTGATTTTTACTTTTTCTTTTTTACTGTTTTACAGAAAATTAATAGAACAATTTTATAAGCAAATAGAGAAAATTCATAACAAAAACATTAAACATCCATCCATCCGTTTATCCATCCATCCAACCAACCAACCAACCAACCATCCATCCATCCATCCATCCATCCATCCATCCATCCATCCATCCATCCATCCATCCAGTAGAACAGGTTTAGATTTGAACACCAGTTATGAATCCATTAAAGACACATTTCTGCCATAATTCTGCAGTTTGTTGAGAAATAAAATTAAACATTTATTTTTATTACATTTTAATGCATAAAAATAATTTGTCAGACGTAAAATGTGGAAACAGGGAAAATCTCTTCACTACTAAATTCATAGAAACAAATCAGAGAAATGAAAAGTGCTACAAGAAGTGAAGTTTATATTCAACAAAAGTTAACTAAAAGATGTTGACTACCAAATACGTCTATTTTGAAAACTAACTTCAGTAACATTCATGCAGCTGTAATACTGACTGAAACACACAACTTCCTGTTTACGTTTGATGATACAGTTTATTTCATACATTCTCTACCCTAATAGTCAGAATGCTAAATTTGTCGATAAGCTAAACTGAGAAGAAACAAAAGAAACTGAACAATCATTTTGTATGAACTGGATCAGCAGCTACTCCAGTTTCTTCAGGGCTTCGCACAACTTCCCCAGCTCACCTGAAGAAAATCAAAAACCAAACCAGAAAGTTTAATTAGTTAAAAGATGAACAAAAGTGTTGGTAATACTTTATTTGAAGGAGCCTTTATGAATGTTAAACGGTCAATAAAGACACTTTTACTGGACTTTTAATGCAAGTTTGCTTTGAAAGTGTCAATATTTGCCAAATGACCACACAAACATTCATGTTTATGACAGTATCCTGTCAAATAAAGTCTTACCAAAGTGTTTTTGTTGTTTTTTAAAAGATTTCATAAGCAGTGAGATAAAAATAAACCCCTTCAGTCGCCTCATTTATATGCGTCTGACGCAGCCCATCAAAGCTAAATTTAGGTTTCAATTAATGAGCGGCTGTTGTGTTAATAATGTTTATTGATTTTCAATTTTTTGAAAAAGGCTGGAAGTAAATCTAAAATACAGAATAACAATGAGATGATAATATAATGTTTTATTTATCTTCAGTGTTAAGAACATGAAGTTAGGAGAAAATATTTAAATAAATTTGATCAACTAAACTTAAAACATTTCTGTTCAGATTTTATTCTCTATCCTGTATGAAACTGTTCTTTCTTTCCTCTCATCCCTCGTTTCTTCATTCTTTCCATCCTTTCTGTCATTCCTTTTTCCTTCTTTTCTTTCTATTTTGTTGCCTCCATCTTTTTCCTTCCTTTTTCTCCTTCAATCCTTCATTCTTTCCTTTCTTTTTTGCCCTTCCATCTTTTTTTCCTTTCACTCTTTTTCTCATTCCTTCCTTCTTTCACTCCTTCCTTCATACCTTGTTCCCTTCATCTCATCCCTTGTCATCCTTCTTTCTCTGTTTCTCCCTTCCTTGTTTCCTTCCTTCTTTCCTTGTGATCTATTATATATATTTTAAATTCTTATTTGTGGTTGAACCCAGGAAATTTGAGGCTAGTAAAATCTGGATTTTTTTTTAAAAATAAAAATGCGTGTAAACGTTATTCCCCAAAGTCATCCAGTCTCAGAAATCCCCACCGCTTGTTTGTTCAGGCGACTGATTATAGATCTATTGATTCCTGATTGGCCCTGAAACCGAGGCTGTTAAAGTACTGAGTGCTGAAGGAAGCGGCGTCTTACTGTGGACGCAGTCTGCCAGGTTGGTGAGCTGCTGGGTGTTGTTGAGGACCTCGATGCTTTGGGTGTAGGGGTTGTAGCGCACCGAGAACGGCCTGGGGATGGTGGTGGCGAACTTCCTGTTTCACAAGACGCTCAAACTTAATATCCAAACCTCAAACCGTCACGTCAAACTTTAACATGTTTCACTGGATTTCATGCAAATCACCAACATGAAGTAGGTTATTATAGTCTACAGGAGAAAAGCCACTCTGGGGGTGATGTGTTCAAATGCAGCATTTTATTTTTAGAAAAATGCGTTATCTTTTAATTCACCGGTTTGTATTGGACTTTCACATCAACAATGTGAAATATCTAATATTAAAAATCTTACCAAGTCTTTTTAGTTGTGCAAATATCAAAACTAACTTATAGGACAGGGTGTCCAAACTTTTAGTAACTGTGAAGCTCAAACTAAAAATCTGATTTTTTACGAAAAATGCAAAAATGGTTGTATTGTAAAAACAAACCAAATACACAATATTTTGATTTTTATACAGAAATAAATTATAAATCATTTATTTGTACTCTAGGCTGCTCTTTTTCTCTTTTTTAATCATAGTTTAATAAATTGATTTGCTCCAATTTTGTAAAAATTTTGTACTCAAATTAAAATTAAAGCAAAATTTATAGTTATTGTAAAAGAAATATTTTGTGTTGTTGCTCAAGTTTTCCATTTTAGAACTATTTTAATTTGTCTGCATCGTTTTGTTTTATTCATTTTAAGCATTTCACCATCAACAGTCTGGTGAAATAAAGCTGTGGTATTCATAAGTTATATGACCACAAATAATCATTGCAAGGGCCGCAAATGGTCCCCGAACCCCTGATTTAGAATCTTGTTTTAAATAAATAACTTTTAAATATTAATAAAAGGTACTAGTTCCAGTGGCATATGTAGGAAAATGTCGCCCAGTAGAGTATTTTTTGTAAATTAAAGTTAAATAATTGTTTTCTTAAAATGAGCTTTTATTTCTTGTTTGTTTGTTAGTTTTG
Organism: Brachyrhaphis roseni; assembly: GCA_903066815.1. Taxonomy (NCBI): domain Eukaryota; kingdom Metazoa; phylum Chordata; class Actinopteri; order Cyprinodontiformes; family Poeciliidae; genus Brachyrhaphis; species Brachyrhaphis roseni. The sequence goes on from CAEFZY010027784.1 coordinate 13,542, forward strand.
TTTTGTTTCTGTGATATTTGCACTAGAAAGTAGATAAATACCTGGTAACATTTTGTTTTTACAGTGAGAATTGCCTGAAAACGGAGCGCATACCTCACTTTCTCCTTGGCATCCTCGAAGCTCTCAGCAACGAAGTAAACGGGCTGGTACTCAGTAATCGGGTATTTCTGCTGGCTGGTCTTCTCCGGGTCGAAAGGTTTCAGCTGGGGCTTTTCTGTTAGGCAGTACTGGAAACGATAAAAAACAAAAAACAACAGAACGGCAATAAAAAACAAAAAACAACAGAACGGCTTCAGATTCCTCAATAGTTTCCATAAGCAGGAAGTGCAGCATGAATTGACAGAGGACACTTCCTGCTGATGGATGATGATGTAAGAAGCTGACCTGGATTTTTTCCTTCGTTCACCCAGTGAACTGAATCACAGCCGCCCAGCAGGTGGGCTCCCCCACTGACACATTAAACTGAACCTGAGTGGACCACTAACCCACTCACTGTGTTAGCCTCCAAATAAGCATTAGCCCCTTTGCTAACCCACAGACAACGCTACAGGAAACAATCGTTTAGCATTAATGCTAACTGCATACCTTCTGGTTTTAGTTTGATTTTAGTTTTTGCACCAATGTTTGGCCTCCATTTAGCATTTTCTAAGTTAGCTTGATAAGTTTGACTGGCAGCCAATCAGAAAGATGAGTATGACAAATAATGTTTCAGTTATTAGTTATTTTAATGTATTTTTTATAGTAATTATCTAAAAAGCTACAAAGCTAAGAAAATATAATAAAATATTAGAATAAAGTTGCACCAGAAATAACATGAGAATAAAGTCATAATATTACAACTTTGATCTCATTATTTTGACTTTATTGTTACTTATATCTGATAATATCATGACTTTATTCTCATTATTATAACTCGTATTATGTCGACTTTATTCTTGTAAAAAAAAAAAATTTTCTTGTAATTTTAGGATCGTTTTCTTATGTTTTTATTCTCGTAATATTCCCAGTTTATTCTCATATTATTTCAACTTTATTCTTGTAATTTTATGACTATTCTCAAAATATTATGAGTTTATTCTTACACTACAAGTTTATTCTCATATTCAAATTTATTCTCAAAAGCAAGTAATATTATGATTTCACTCTAGTAATTTTTTTTAAAAACTTTTATTCTCGTAAGTTATTTATTTTTTCTTAGAATTGCCCCGATGCTCTGTTGTAAAAAAAATAAATAAAATAAATTGTGCCTCAACTTTCCCAGGCTGCCATCGTCTCCTCTGGTGGCCCTCTTGCGGCCCGCGACCCCCACTTTGAGAAACACTGTGTTATAACCCATCATGTTTGGATACTTCCTGTTACCTTCAGCTCTCCAAACGACGACAGCAGACCGGCTCCGTACACCTTGATGTCGGAGCCTTGCTTACAGAGGCCAAACTCGACGGTGAACCAGTAAACCTGAAAACACAAAATACGTAAAATCTGATTTCTATGCTTCTTTTTAAATATTACTTCCTCTAAAACTTTTAGTGACCAAACAATCTTGTGGGCCGAGAAAATACAAGTAAAAACTAAAATCATGCATATATTTGTACAAAAGGGATGTTATTTATTGTATTTCCAACTAGATTTCAAATTCTTTTGAGCTCAATTGAACAAATTTATTCTCGGTTAAAAGAAAATAACTTTTGTCATTTCTTTCAAAACTCTTTTCAAGTTTAACGAAGTTTAATTGATTACATAAAAGCTGATTTGGGTGCAGCAACGTGGTTCTACTTATTATAAAAGTTTGGTTACAAACAGATGAATACTTTATGTTAAACATACGGATGGATGGGATTTATTTGCATCATTCTTGATTTGCAGTTGGTGGCCACACAAAATCAGTCCAAGGCCTACAAATGGCCCATGAGCCACACTTTGGGCACCTCTAACTCATTTAGAGCCACAAATATTACATGACAATTTGGACATAATATATATACATCTATTAGGAATTTTGTTGACTTTTTTAAAGAGCCATTGTTTTATTTCTATTTTTTGATTTTAAAACAAAAAAGAGAGTAAAACTTTGCTGGTTTTTTGTAGTTGTTGCTAAGAGCTAGACTGTAAATATATGTTTGGTGATTCATTCCCTTATATAATGACTAAGTTAGTGAAGTGATTCACAATGTGTAAAATGTTTATCTTTGTAAAACTTAAGTAAATGAATCGGTTCTATTTAATTTTTTCCAAAAGTATTAGGAGCCATTTCCAGTGGGATGTTTTTAGTTTTGCAGAAGCTATTTGCTTTTAACAATTACACTCTTTCTTGAACAGTATTATTATTGTATAGTTATTTTTTCTAAATAATATACTCACAGTAGCGAGTTTCTCAATGTACTCATCAGGGGCACCAAGAGAAGCAAGACCGATTTCCTGTAGAAAATAGATAAGACAATGTATCCTTAGCTTAACTTTCCCACAGAAAAACTTAATTAAAACATTAATTTGTTGCAGATTATGTAAGACTTTTGCTTTAGGAGGATGAATACCTGAGAAAACTGGGCAAAACGAGGGTCAGCAAACAGAGGAACGTGTCCAAGGAGTTCATGGCAAACATCCCTGTTAAACAAAATTACGTTATTTTACATCATTAATGTAAAATTCATATTTAATTTAATGACAAACGTTTGAACGCGTACGGCTCGGGTGTGTATGTGGGCTCGGAGCCATGACGGATGTACTGCGTGGAATGGAAAACTCGGAAGGCCAGTCCGGCCAGGAAGTCCCGGGATGAGAGCAGACCGGCTACTGGGCGGAGTCGAAAACCAGTACAGGCTGTGGGAGGGCAGCAGACATGAAACACAACATGACGCGTTTTCCACAGGCAAACACAGGAAGTGGGCCATTTCATTAGGTCAAGCCATCTCCAAAATAAGGCGCTTCATGTTGTGTGTTATATAAGAAATTCATGACTCAGTGGGTCATAAAGAGACATTTTTACTCATTTTGTTTCTAAAAACAATCATTTCTTTTATAAATTCCCTTTTATTGCTAGAATAATAAAAAATGAACAAGAAATTAAACACCTGATCCAGTTTATAGAAGTTTTAATTATTATTTTTAGAACATTGATGACATTTTAAAACACTAAATTGTTTTTAAATTTAGCCATATTCACACTTAGTGCTAATCTGTTAAACTAGTGATCATTAGCCAAGATTCTTGAAAGGTTTTGTAATACTGTAAATAGATTACATATAGGGTAAAAAAAACAGACTTAGCCCTTATGGAAACATTTCTAGTTAATGCTTGTGCTTATCCATTAAATTATCTACTGTTAACCAAAGATTACCTGACATTTTTCATTTTGTTAACTTATAAATTTACTTTTGTTGTGTAAAGTATCGCTATAAAGTAAATAGCAGTTCTAGACAATGGCAACAACAAATCTGATAAGGATTTTTATAACTTAAATTTTTTTTTACATCGGCCATTGCATTAAGTAACTGATTAAAAAGTTTTAATATCTGAAATCCTGCCAAGCTGGTGGGATAACCTTTTCTGTTTTATCCAGTTTTCACTCAACGTTTCATTTTTCTATTTTTAAGCAGTTATGAGGCAAAACCTTAAGCCGCTGCTGCGCAAGTTACTCAACCAGCTGTTGCTAGGTAACAAAATAATGTGTGAGTTGCTAGGTAACCAAAGACTGAGTGAGTAAAGTTGAGGCTGCTGTGAGAAACCTTTTCTCTGCCTACATCTCCCAGAATGCCGTGTGGTTCTGGACCGGAGTCCAGTGGATGTTCTATCAGATTATCTATTGATATTGATATTGTCTATCGTGATTATTATCCTAATCTGAATTTGTTAGAGTCACCAACTGTAAAAATAGCTCAAATCAAACTATATTTGTAATCAAATATCTGATTCATCGTATTGTATGTCTGGGAGCAATTAAAGCTAAAACTGAATGATTCCCTTTAAGACAAAACTTTAAAGAAAATGTTTAATGGTACTTGATGTTATGTTGACACATTGGCCATATTGTCTCATTAGTAATATTTGTAATGTCAAACCAGGTGAAGTTCATATAAATCCTGTTGTTTTTTAGGCCAAAAGTTGGAAAGGTCGAGTCTGGCTCCATCAGGATGAAACTCACACTGCAGGAAGCGGGAGACGTCCTCCAGCTGCGGGATGTTGTCCGGCTTGTAGCCGCAGTATTCCTCCAGCAGAGGGAAAACCCGGTTGTGTTCGCGGCAGGCGTGAGTCGGGTACAGAGCCTTGAGCTCCCTGAACACAACTCCCCATGTGGCCTTCTCCTCCTCTGTGTACTCCACCCTGGGGATGGCCTGGCCACTGCGACACAGACAAAGGTAAACATATCAGATACTTAAAAGGAAAGCAGTTTGTTTAAAGGATCAACTAATCAAATGAGACCTGAGATATTAGCTGAACACTTGGCAAAGTAACCTGACAAACACATACAGCAATGTATTTTATTGCAATTTTATGTTGTAGACCAACAAAAACAGGGAATAATGGTGAAGTAGAACAAAAATAATGCATGGATTTCATTTTTACTAAGCTGCAGTATGTAACTTTTATTTTAAAAATGTGTTTTACAGAGTTGTTAAAAGCTAAGGTATGGTAAATTTATTTAAATGGCACATTTTCAGCAAAAAGGCATTTCAAAGTGCTTTACATGAATTAGAAGGAAATACAAACAAAACAACAAAACCAAAAGAAAGAGAAACAAGCACAGCAAAGTAAAAACTACACTTTAAAATGTTCAAGTTGATCTGGGTTGCTAAGTAGCTAAATGTTGGTCCTCCATGTTGGATTCTTGTTCTGGGTTGCTAAGTAGCAAGTATAAAGCTAAATGTTGGTGTAAAGTAATAAGTTCTTAATACTGTCACCATGTACTGACAGTGTAATATGAGATAGATAATCTGTGAAAAGATCAATTGCCGTCTGAAGAAATGCACCACACTTGGTCAAAAAGCAACCAATCAGAGTCAGGAGGAGGGTCTTAGCGCTGTCAATCAATCTCATGAACACGCTACTAAATGTTCCAACTCCAGCTAAAGTTTCCCATCTAATAACTTTGCTAAAGCTCAGCTGAAGCTCAGTCATATTGGATGGGGAGCATCTATAAACAACTATTTATTGTCTTATTCTCAATTGGACTTCAACTAGGCCCTTCAGACACATTTTAATGTTTGAATTTAATCAGTTTCCGTGTTGCTCTGGCTCCATGTTGGTTTTGTTTCATGGCTGAAGATTCTGCCACATAAATTCCCAATAAAATCTACAAAAGTTTGTGGTTGTAATGTGGAAAATCTTAAGGGATATGAATACTTTTGCTTGACTCTGTAATAATCTTGTTCTTAATATTCCATTGAAGCTAGATTAAAAAGAAAGAAAACAAATTATTCTAATGTTCAAGGGGAGAAAAAGAGTGTAAACTACACTGTAAAAACACTAAAGTAATTTTGGTCTAGTTTCTAGTGAAAATATCTTAGTATACTTGAAATAAGAGATTTTTTAAGTCAGTAAATCCTTAATATTGATGAAAAAGTGCCAGTTTTAACATGCGGAAAATGTTTTGTTATAAGTGAATAAATCTCAGTGGAACTAGCTGGTTTTATCAATTTTAAGGAATTATTGAGTTAAAAAAAAGCTCTTATATCTTGCTGAAAAGTTATTTGTGAATTATCTTTAAGACATTTGCACTTGAAACTAGCCCAAAATTACATGATAAAATTGTGTTTTTGCAGCATACGCTAACATTTCACACCCTAACAACCAAAAAATCACATTTTTAAAGAGAGTAGTTACTGTCTGTAGTTGTAGGCGATGTCAGCGAACTCCTTCCTGCGGGCTCTGTACACCGGATCTTTGAAGCCCTGAACTCATAAAGGGAAATCCATGTTAGAACTGATAAATCAAAGAGTGGAAATCCTCTGCTAAACCCTCTGTGGCCTTTGACAGCATTATGCACACCGTCTCCAACAAGAGCCTCCATCTACATATTCAAATGAAACCTTTGAGGAGTATCTTTCACTTCAGAGCAAATCTATTTTGCTTTAATGACACTAGCAAAAGGGAGCAATTATCTATAATTACAGGGGCTCAATTAAAGCAATGACATCAATTTGTGAGTTTGTGTATTTTCCATTACAATGGACGCTGGAGTGTGCCCTTTCATCTTCGCGGCTCGGCTTTTTCTGAGCCGCGTGGGGGTGGACGTACGTGTGTTTATGAAAACATGCAGGGAAGAAGCAGGATGTGGAGAAACAAGATGATGGATGAGTCAGAACTCACCGGGTGATCAGCATCCAGCTCAGAACCGTAGCTGAGGATCTGGTTGGCAAAGCGGTCCAAGTCCTGGATGTCCTTCGGGAACCATGGAACTGAAGGATAAAGACATTTATTACATGTTTTTATTGACATTTTATGGGGTTTGAACACTTTATTTTGCATCAGATATTTATTCTTGGGTTGATCTTCATTGGAGAAGAGCAGCAACCAATTATTACTTCAGTAATTGATTATTTCAATGATTAATTGGATAGAAAATGGGCAGATTTACAGATTTTCCATTTAGCTACTTAATTTTTTTTATATACAAATAAAATAATTTAATCCCTTTTTAAATGTAGTAACATAACATTCCTTTAGTGAATTCAATTGGGTGAAGCTAAAACGAAACCACTTGAGAATTTTGACTAAAAAATATTTACAGACAAAAATGTTATCTTCAATGCAAAATGTATTCATATTTTGTACAGTTTTAATTACAGCTCTGAATAATGACTTTTTTCTAAGTTTGTATACACCAGTTAATGGTTAATCAATTACTAAATTAGTTGGCGATTATTCCAGTAATTGATTAATCACAATTTGTCCCATTAATTGTTTCAGTCCTACACTGGGCAGCCAGATTAGGAATGAATGTGGAGTTTTCCTAATTGATCATGCACCAAATTTTAGTTTTAAAGCATTTCTCTTCAGTTTGAATGTTTTATTATTATTATTATTTGACATTTTTAGTATTGTTAGAATTGTTATTAAACGACTAAGGATTTCATATGCTGTCCTATTTTTTCACAGAAAGGAATATATAGCTACTTGGAAAAAATATTAAGAAAGAATAATTCCATATTATTTTTTTTTATTCTTTAAATTAATAAAATATGCAAAGTTATCTGTGAAAAGCTCCTATTTTCTACCTCTTCAGTGGCATAAACTGATTATTATTTCTTGTGCTTGGTCTTCATGCAGTATTTAAGTTCATGACGTTGCTCGTTCATTCAGATTTATAGCGCACAGAAAACACAATGGTCCAGTAATCAATCTACATTTAAGCAGTGTGTTCCAGCCTCGGGCCCCATAAGGACAACAGACCCCAGATCAGGCTCGCCTATAAACAGCCTGTCTCCAAAACAGGCTGTAAATTCCCTGCATCCAACTTGACCCTGACCAGTTGACCTTGGTGTCTACATGGAGCGTTGGTGGCCCTATCTGTCTCAGTCTGCCATGACCGTGGCATGTTCTGTCTCCCTGTGAGAAACATAGAGGTCCTCTGTCTGCGCCAGGCCTGTTGGTCCTCAGTAGCTAAACTAATGTGTTTCTGGAAACAACTAATAAAGAGGTTTGGGTGGAGGAGAGGGGACATGAGTCTTACTGGCGACACTCACTGTCTACTGCCATGTCTGTCTTTGGTTAATAAATAAGACACTTCAGTGGTAATAATGGCAGCTTCATAAAATGTATTTCAACCATGGGTCTGAAGATGTCAGTATTTAAATTTCACCCAAACATTCATGGTCAGGATAAGACTCAACTTTTTTTTCATTATGTAGACCAGGGGTGTCAAACTCATTTCATTTTGAGCCTGAATGTATTTATAAAACCTTTTCACAAATATCAATCAATTCTTAAAATTAAATAATATTACTGAACATCTTTTCAGTCCCTCCACAATTTTGTGTTTCTGGCACTAATTTGTAAATATTTGTGCTTATTTATAATGGGTAAATGCAACTATTTATTACTTGCTGTATAGATCATGAACTGTAATCTGACATCAATTAAGGCTGAGGCAGTTGTTTAGTACAAGTAAAAACATTTTTCATAATTTTTGAGAAAAATCTGAAATAAATTCCCAATTATGTATTAGCGCAAAAAAAGTGCAGGGATTTGTTGATTTTGTGTGAATTTCCATGCTAATTCTGAAGAAACTGGAGGGACTGATTGATAAAATTTGGCAATAAACGGATAAAACCTGCATTGATTTGATTGATAACATATTTAGGCTAACTTAGTGCTTAGTCTAGAATCTAAATATTCTTAATAACTTTCACTAAATATTTTTTAAAGGCTAGCTTTGCGAAAGTGGTTTGAATGCATAGCAAAGTAGCACTCCTTCCTTCATCGTGTTCTAACGGCTAGCTAACTGTTAGCTATTAGCATACGTATCGTCTTTAAATATATATATGTTCATTTAATTTTAGTGTTTTATCAGCTTTTGAGCTAAACTAAAGTCAATAACATAATTTAATTAATTAAAGAAGTCGTGTTAAGTTGAATACTGTTCCGGAATCTGTTTTTGTTTAGAAAAAGCTTTCTGTTGCTAAGCTAAGTTAGCTTCCCCACTAGCATGCAGCGAAGCCGCGTTAGTGTTAATTAGCTGATATTGGAGCCTAAACGTTTCACGGCGCCGTGTTCACCTGGCCCAGGAGGACAGGAGTTTAGGGTGAGAGCGCTACGCTTCTTGCATATTAGGGGTGAAAAAATATTTTCTTGTTTTTCTGGTTTTCTTGTGTATTTATTTTTCATTTGAAATTATTTACAAATTCAGCAAAATGTCACATCTTAACATCAATTAACACCTGTCCCCACCAAAGGTCTAATACAATTTTTTGTTAAATATATTCATTGTTACAAAGCAAATCTAGTCTTCATTCTCAGGCTTCATAAAGTCATTATTAACAAGGTAAACACATTTTAAGTAAGTTTTCTTTTTAACTTTTCACCAAAAGCTGCAAGTTTGATTTTCTCAGTCCTAGTACTGCATTGTCCTTGCATTTGTTTAACTGGTAAACACTTTGATTACTTAAACACTAGAGGTTACAGTTGAAAATTTGCACAATTAAAATGAAAAGGTTTCTCAAATTGATGAGTAATGACGTTGTTTGTAATGTAATGAATCAATAAATTCAGCTAAATAAATTCACAAAAAATAATAAAATAGTATTTCACCTATAGGTTTTGTAGATGTTGAGTAAATAGTTTCAAATAAATCTTTATTTAAACTTTTCAGGATATGATTTTTTGGATCCTTTTATCTACAGAAATAGCTACCTTGTTTTAGCATCAGTATCAGATGAAAACTCATCCTTTTCAAAATTGCAACATTCAAGCAATTAGCTGGTCATCCTTAGTCTTACTTTATTGGGAATAAGGATGCTTTCCATTTAGAATTAAATATAAGTTTGAGTTTTAGTTTTGCAGGTATTTAACTTCCTATTTTTCTGAGAGAAATTGAAGAATCATTTCTTAGTCTCTCAGCTGTTGACCCATTTATACATTTCTACCTCACCACACAAGCACTTAGTCCTCAGTTAGTTAATTGTCATGTTGTGTTTTCATACTAACCTGTGTCCTTTTGCTTGTTGCGTGACAGCTCGTGCACATGGCCGCTGATCTGTTTGCGTAGGCTCTCGATAACCTCATCCAGGGCCTGAGAGCAGCTGGGCTCCACACTGATGAAGAACTCGTACTCTTCTTTGTTCATCCGTGAAGGACGGGACTCGATGTGTGTCAGGTTGATGCCATTATCCTACACAAATGAAAAGGTAAGTAAGCCTTTATCTGTCTAAGAGCACTTCCTTTTTTCACCACTAGAGGGTGTTGTGTGATAACTAAGTCGTGGGTTTATCAGCACACAGAGTCCACCATGACCTGCTGTCACCAGCCTTGAACTCTGTCTGCAAACTAACTCAGCCAAACTAGACTTGCATAAAGAGTGCATTCACAAACCCACTTCATGAAGGCATTTCTGCTTTCTTCAGCAAAACTCCAAAACCACAAGTTTTCCAGACGCTTCTTGTTGGCATTCCTAAATGTTTTCTCCAACAGCCAACATGGAAGACACCTAGCATGTGTGCTAAGTCTTTGTTTGTGTGTGCTTTCTTGTTTACGCAACATTTGGGGGGTAGGAAGAGGGAGTATGTTGTTCTCTTTCTACTATAGGCTTAAAAGAAGAGGCGTGAGTGAGAGGGCCTCTAACTTACCCCCATCTGGTTCCTATTCCACTTTTAAGTGTGGGGCCATGCATTTCTGTTTCTCACGCATTCTTAAAAAATAGGTCAAAGTTGATATGATGATTATTTTTTAATTTGCAAAAAAGACCAGTTAGAATTATCTAACAAGTCAGCTGTACTTCAGCTTAAATTTAAAGAAATTTGAAGACTTAATTATATTTACATTTATGAAAATGATTACTTTAAAGAGACAGCATTCATAATTTGAGATGAGCAGAAACTTTTTTAAAAACCCCAAGTTAGGACTTTTAAAGAAACAAGAGAGAAGAGATCAGTTTCTACTTTATAAAACAATAAAATATAATATTCAGTCCAGGTGTATTGATGTATATTGATTCAGTGGAGTGCTGTATCATTACAAAGTATATATATAAATATATATATATAATACAATATTCACATATTATATGAAATATATAATTTATTTAAATATGTAAAGTATAATTGAATTTGAATATATTTTGTTGTCATTTGTTATTATTTTTTATACATACACATAGCCTGTTTTGTGTTTAAGATGTATTTGTACATCTTAAATTTCATTTATTTCTTTTTTCAAGGATAACCCCTTGGAAAGTATTATCTTATTTTTGAGGGCTTCTTACAAAACAGGAAAAATACAAGTAAAAATAAATTTTTGAGAGAAGAGGTAGACTATACAAGAAAACTACTCATTTTTATTTAAAACGTGTGTTTATGTCAACATGTGAAATGTTCATTTTAATCTGTAAATTAATGAAATGAAAAATCAAATCTCATCTTATCCCACTGTGGGTCCTTACCTTTTCTATCTTTATATAAAAACTAAAAACTGAGCTGCATCTAATATTTTTTAGTGTTAAATCATCAGGATGCTGCTGTCACTTTTTCTGATTTCTCTTTACAAACCGTCGCTCCTTCATGAATCCTGCTGATAACAACAATAATGTTGCATCAGCCTGAAAGGTTCAAGGTCAAGGTCGACCTCTGGCATGACTCGGCGTCACAAGTGAACCACGCAGTCAAGTGGCTTGAGTTCCTGGCAGATTAACAGTCAGGAAGTTGTAATTTTTCAGGTTTTGAATGAAGATAAGACACGTGAAACATGTTTCCTCTTCAAGCTGTCTTCATTGGAGTGTTGGCGTTAACGTTGTAGTGGAATCAGTTCGTATCGTCACGGTTTGGGGTGGGGGTGGAGCAGTGGGAGGATCAGCATAGCAGCAGCTCATAGGTTCACCAAAAACCTTACAGCTGCTTGTTGACGGCAGCATTTTTACTCAAACTTGGCATTGATTAGAGCCAAAATGTTCACTCATAAAAACCTCACAAATTCCACTCAATCCAAAACATTACTTATTACTATTTTATAATTTAATTTTTTGCGTTCACAGAGAGAAAAACATGGACTTTAAGGGTTTGCTGCTTTTCTGCCAGTCATTGTTTACTCAGGTAGTCATACTGTCACGTAGTCAATAATCAATCGGTCATTTTCACTGCAAATATTTATCTTATCCTAGAATATATTGTGATAAAACATCTCTAGAAAGAAAACAAGGTGGAACACAAAACAAGTCAGCTGATTAATTACATTAACCAGGAGATTAATCTGTATCTTGTTGCATCCTGTGAGGTTAAGCTAACAATTATTGTTTAAAATGACTAAATATCTCTCATCTAGAAGAAGAAAACCGGACTTTAATCTCAGAATTTTGACTCTAAATAGTACAAAAAACATTACATTTCTTGAATCAAAAGTCAGAATTGAGAAAAAAAAAACTTTTTTCTTTCAGTGGCCCTAATCCTCTTCTGTTCTAGCGACTATCTGAAGCACTCCACACCACACTAATGCAAGGATTCATTAGTTTAATCTCTAGCGTAGCGCAGCAGCAAATAACTGGTATAACTGCACCTTTATGGCAATCAATTTGCGTATTTATTCCATATCCTTAGTATTATTGCTATCTTTGCAAACTTGTTGCTAGGCTGTCAGAAATGCTTTGCAATCCTTGAGAAGAGTTAAATGAACATTCAGATACTTGTGGGTAATTATTTGAACAGATTTTTCTGAAATTGGGAAGTTTGCCTCCATTTAATTGAACCAAAATGTTTTGAGTCGACTTATAAGATGCTAACAAAGCAATGACATAAAATTGTTTAAAGAAATACTAAAAAAAAAAAATGTGATTTTGAAGATAATGCAAATTAATCTCCTTTTAATTTTGGCAATCCTAAAACCACTGCTAGATTTAATTTCAGAGATTTATATAGAGAACAGAAATGTCTCATTTTAAATGTATACACTTACATAAGCTTATTAAGATTTGGTTGAATGTCAGCCACACTTTTTGTTTCTGTGAACAAGTTTCTGGCATCTCTGTCACAGAATTCGTGGAGTTAATTGAAGCAGATTAATTTCCCACCGTGCACTTGGATTTTAGACATAGTTGACTTTGGAGTTTCGTCCAGTTTTCTAGGGAAAAGTTTAATGTTGTAATGAGACATAATTTGAGCTGTTTAGTTAAGCTGAGGCTTTCAAACAAGAACATTGAAGCTATAGTCAAGCATGGTGGTGGCAGCATCATGCTTTGGGGCTGTTTTGCACCGGTTGTCAGCCATATTTATTCTTGATAAATGCTTAAAATATGTTGTGGTTTTGAAAATATACAAAACACATTTGAATTAAACTGTAGCAGTTTATTATTTAAAGCCAAGATGGAACTGTAGAGTACGGTGATGGCAGCGTCATGCTGGGGGACTGGTTCATATTTTTTTTCAGTTCTGCAACAAATTGACGACTAGATATTTAAAACTTGAGTTCAATGAAATCTGATCTCAGCTGTAAAGTCTGAAAGATGTAATTTAAGCAGAAGAAGGTTTCATGACAGAATTGCATTGTGGGAAATGTAGGCTTTTATTTTAACTTTGTCTAAAAGTCTAACAGCAGTTAAATGAGAATGGAACTGCTTGTTTTCTAACTCACTGACAGTGAGTGTTTGTGTTAGAAAATCACAAATGTTTTATATTATTTTAACTCCTAAAGTTCCCGGCTGAACACCAGAGAGAGGGGAACGTCTCCTGCCAGGTCCGCTTTAATAAAAAAGAGATAACCTGCAGGCGAAACGTCAGCGGATCAAAGAGCTTCTTGCTGTTTGCACACGACTGATATCCAAACAAAATCACACTGGGTCTCTAAATTTCTTAAAATGTGATACTAAAACAAAAAAAAATACTTTAACTATATATATTTTTATCCAAACTGTGCTAAAATTAAAAAAAACTTTCTAAATTTAAGTTTTAGATGCTGAAATGCCGTTTCTACACTCGTGTTTTGTTTCATGTTAATCTGTAACTTAACAAAGCTAAGATGCGTCATCAAGGTTGCATCATGAAAAAACCGGTGGTGGTTAAAAATATTTTGCTCCCTGGAGCAGAAAGTAAATTTTTGAACTACCCCTTTAAGCAAATAAAACAAATTTTCATGTATTCTGAGTCAGATAAACATTAGGACAGATATTAAGTTAATTTTTTACCTCAAAGAGCCGCAGGGCCTTGGCCAGAGCTCCAACCTCCTCCTTCAGGGAAAAGATGCAGGTGATCACCTCCGACTTCCTGCTGGTGTCTTCCTCCAGATACGAGTTCCTTCTTTTCTGGAAAAAATAATCAAATATTCATATTTACTGGAACTCATAGCTCAATTTCTGTTTTTTCTGCTGACGGATTGAGCGTGAGATCTCATTCTGAGCCGTGACATTCAGACTTTGCACCCTTTGACCACTGGAGTCTGATCCCGGCATTCCTGCGCTTCCATGACCAAATCTACCCAACCGGTCCCGGGAAATGCACAAAACTTTTCCTTCTGCAGAGCAGAACTGAGAAAAATCAGGAATTTTTTTTTCTGGCATTTTTAAAAGCTGAAAATTGCAGATTATTGCCGAAGCAGCTTTTGCAATTTGAATCGAAAATTTGCTAAAACGTTTCATTTTTATCGAGCAAAATTTCAGCTGCTGAAAGTTCCTGACAGTGGATCATTAGAGAGGGCTTTGTTTGTTTTTCACTCACATCAGCTGTTTTACTTTCTATTCACGGCACATAAAGGCAGAACCAGCTGTTGTTTTTTGCTCTCACCAGAATTTTCCATTGATAAGGAGCAAAATTTAGCTGTAAAATCATTTAAAATCAAACAAACATGTATAAAATAGGTGGATTAGTTTGTTTAGAGTAAGAGAAAAGTGATATTTTAATGTTTTTACCCCTGTGCCCGGCTCTCCTGTCTCTTCCTCCGGACTGTAATCGCCGTTCACTCTCTTGTAAGCGGCGTCCATCGTCTCTGCAGGTTATGATGGTCTGATGCTGGTTTCTCCGTCTCTGAGCCTCTCCTGTGCGTCGGGTTTTAACTTTACGTGGGCTACGTGACGCCACACCCCCTGTGTGCGTGTGTGTGTATCGGTATGTCACAGGACGGTTATGAAACAGAACCGTTATGGTCACATCTGGATCCTGTTGTCCGCCGCTGGCCCCCGAGGCGACGCTCATGAAAGCCTGCTTGCAAAAACAGTTTGGTCTCCTGCCGCCTGGCTGACCTGAAAACAGGTAGAAATATCTGCAGCTGATACGGTCCAACACATGGTGTGTAAATTCAGTATTTACATGTAGATTTACACATAGATTTATCAGTGCAGAATTCCTTAATTTTGGGAGATTGGTGATCGTCTGAAGCCGAATTTTATCTACCTCAACAAAGGTCTAAAAACCAACCAGTGTCCTCCTCTGCTCTGCACTGGAGATGCACCGATCCAATATCTATATCTGTATCGGTCCCAATGTTGAACAGAAATTCTACATCGGTAACAGTGTGCCCGATCTGTTTAGTCTAATTCTATGCTTTGTGCTCTGAGCAACGTCATTGTTTATTTATTTTACTTTATATTTTGAATTTCTAGGTCTGCTTTCTGAACCGGTTTGTTAAAGTTGTTCCAGTGAACTTATTTTTGTCAGTTTCTTTTTTATTTATTTTACTTTGGCTGCTATACCCCTAATTGCACTGACTAAACAGAAGTTTGTGAAGTTATTTGTATTTATATGTGGTGTACTGGTGCAGAGTTGCCAAATAAATGTGTAATTCAGTACATTTATGTCTGTATTTAAAAAAACAGCAAAAAAACTTTTAATTCACTACAGCACTGTTTTTTTGTATGAAATTGGTATGGGCCAATTTTTTTAACCTCAGAAATCTGCATCAGGATCGGAAGTGAAAAAAGTGGATCCGTGCATCCCTAGTCTGAACATTTGCGATTAAAAATAGTCGCTAGTTTTTGCACCGATCCGTTATTAATATCCGTTGTAGCCAACTCAGCGACTTTCTTGCTGTATTCAGCAATATTTCAGACAAAACAATTTGTACTGGCCAAAATCGGAATCGGCAGGTTAAAAGGCTTTAGAGATCGTAATCGTAACTGCAATCGGTGACACCTTAATCTGCAAAGCTGAGGGGAAAAGAATACCAGAGCAACAACGAATCATTATTTTATTTAATTGGTTAATCTGTCGACTAATCTTGAGCTGCTTCTGTATTTCATTCTTTCAAGCCACAGAAGTTGATGCACGATGAGATGTTAAGATACAAAAATAGAGACAAAAATTAAACTGTAACAAACATGAAAGGCATAAACATAAATGACTGTAATGAATTCAGTGGCCTAGAAAATGTTGAATTAACCAGCTGGAAAAACAAATATTGGCAGAAAAAGTTCAAAAGTGCAACAGATCAATAAATAGGTAATTAAATGATAACATACCCATTCAATAAATTATAATATTAAATTTTCAGTTATGCTGGTGAATCAATTCACCAAGGGAAAAATATTTCAGTGATTTTGTTGGGTTTTTCTTGCACACAGATTGTGTTGACATGGTTGTATGTGCCTTATTTGCACAGGTTTACTCATTTTAAAGAACATTTTTGCATTTTATATATTTTAAATGCACAGATACACATTAACATTTTGTATGTTTTTTATTATTTTTGATAACTGCACAGTGTTTATGTTGTAATTTATACTTATATTATTCTTAAAATATATGAAAAAGGAAATTAATACATTTATTTTGTCAGTAGTAAATTATTTCTTGTCCACTATAGAACTACTTAAGTTCTCAGCAATAATATTTTTTTTTTTTTGATTTTTGTATGTTTTATTTTCTGCTTAGACAAAAACAATACCTAGGAACCAAATCCTGTCGGAGGACAATGTCTGGATTCGTGATCACGTCATAAAACCCCTGATCTTGTTAACACTGAAAGTCTGTGAAATACACATTTTCTGCTGCGTTTGCACGCCTCATCCCAGAGAAACACAGTTCTTGGTGGGAAAACCAGGAGTTTTGTGAAACAATGAGTTATTGTGGTTACTTAGCGCTAGCGGCTAATTTTGTTCATGCTAACCGCTGCTTTCTGCACAACAAACCACAACAATAATGATGTTTGATGGGTTTCTGCAGAATCCATTTTCATTTAATTCCAAACAGTTGTTGTAAAATTTTATTTTTAAAATATGATTCAACCTTTAGTTGTTTGTCTACAATCTGAAAATGATATAAAGCTAATCTTCTGTATGTACATGTACGTCTATCCATCCTATTTTTGACTGGAATATCTGTTATTAATGTGATATTTTGCATTTTTTTAATAAGGTAAACTAAAAAGGATTAAACTCATAAAATGTAATTGTGTAGAAAATCTGTAGTGATGCCCCTAACATAAAAATTAAATTTGATTGTGTTTTAAGAAAAAGTTGGTCTTTTTCTCAATGTTCAATTAATCTGATCCACTTCTGTGTCACATTTTAATTTATAATAGCCATTTTACTACAGTTGTACCATTTCAGAAATACAGCAATTTCTGAGAATAATCGTTTTAATAGAAGTTAATCAAAATTACAATATTATTCAATTCCAGAAACACCTTATTTAGTCAAAAAGGGAAATTAAATGTTGTAGCTCATCCGGATTTCTTTAAAGATATGTTGTGGATGTTGATGGTTGTGTGTAGGAAAGATCTCCTGTAGTGGTCAGTATTACAGCGGTTCTGAATAAGCTTCTGATTCAAGTCAGATCATTTTAATACTCTTCATTTTAAGAAAAATTCTTTGCACAATTATTTCCAGAGGTTCCAGCATTCTGCATCAGCTTGTCGAGCTTTTTATTAATATTTTCTATTGTTCTTTGTTGCTTTAACACCACATCAGTAAACATGTGACATGAGAAAGTTAGCGCAGAGAAACAAAACCCCTCAGGATTCATGATGTTCACAATTTCAGGGTCTACAGGAAGAAAACAAAGCTGTACTTTTGCTGGTCCCCAGGATGAATCTGGTTTTTGAACAATCAGTTTTTAATAGGAAATTTTTCTTAAAGAGGTTTTTCTTTGTATCACACATTCAAACAGTTTGAGGTGTGAATGCTGCTTTTAAAATGGAGTATTGTTTTCTGCAGAAGATTGGGTCTTCCTGGTGAAATATGCAGTCATAGTCCAGTAAAAGTGTTGGATACACAGCAAAATTTAAATCTGTCGATCAAAATTATTTGAAAAGTTTAAAAGAACCCAGCTTGGAAACTTGGAAGAAATCACACTTTGCCATCAGAGAAAATTCTGTTTCCTCTATTGAAGAATTTGACTAAATAAAAGATTCAAACCAAATTGAACGCAGGGACCAACAGGCTCCACAAGAGGGCGATGTTGGTTAGATAATCAGCAAACACCAGCTTCCTCCCAGTGTTGTCTCAAATGTTTTTGCTGTTCATTAAAAATGCCAAACTACACCTGCCTTTGATTGTTCCTCTCTACTGTCGCCACATGCATGCTAACAGCTTAATGTAAACAAACAACCTGACATTAAATAATCCGCTCTCCTTTGTTCTTGAACAGTTATTTGGATGGAAGTGGGCTGAGTGTCATTGGACTATGTTGGAATGAGTGAGATTCCTGTTAATTATGGAATTGGATATTAACTGAACTTGTTGAAAAATGTCTTAAAATGCAGTTTTTTTTTATGTCTAACTAAATGTAACTAAAGTGAAGTTTCAAGAAGTTCTAAAACAATTACAATATACCAGACTATACCAACTTTATTTGTGAAGCACTTCATACACCATGAGGACCGAGGTGCTGTAACACATTGGATTACATTATTATTAACAATATACAATATACATAGATTATGTTTGAGACAAGTAGTGACAAGGAAAACCAATATTTATACAGTATTTAGTATATAAATTCTGTAATATTTATTTACTTTTTAGCATAATTTTTTTGTAAGATAAATATTATATATATGGTTTGTAATACTGGAAACCTTTATTTGTTTGGTTTCATTTCATTTAAAAAAGACTGTAAACTATATAAGCTGTTGCTCAGGTCATGTTTCTGCTAATTGACTCATCTGTTGCTCATTTGTTTAATTTGCAGTAAAGCACATTTTAAATCGCTCCTAATTTCTGGAACGATTCACCTAAGACAGACATTCTGTAAATTCTTATCATCTTATAAAGTGGTATTGATTAGGATTAGGTTAAATTATTTCAGTATATTTGGCTACTGTTTTAGTAGCTCAAATACCAAATATACCTTAATGAATGAATATATTTTTTTCGTCCTCAAATGGGAAATTCACAACAAGCACGGTGGAGACATCCGTAGTCTTCCCCAACCAGCTCCAAGGATAATGAAACAGAAACCATTAGCATTACACCTCAATATTTCAGCTTTCCAAGCTGCATATAATTCAAATATTTTTGATTTTCCATGGAGAATACCGCTTGCCGTCAGTGTTTCCCTCACAATGAGCCTCAGAATGTGGGACCTACTGGTCAGTAATCAGAGATGTGATGTCACATGACCCCTGTAAGGTCAGCTTGTACAGTGGATGGAGCGCTCCCCTCTGAGTCATTCTCCATCATTACTGATGATGGACACAATTACTCGTTTATCAGCAGAAGTGATTCTGAGACGACTAACACACTGCGGTTCTGTTCCTGTAATAATGATTTGCCAGATGTGAATCTATGGCCTCCAAATCACTTATTAGTTTGTCTCAATTATCCAACTCCAGCTATTTTTTATTTGTAAAAAAGTGGATTTGTTTGAAACCGACTCTGCACACAGAGTGTGGCTGTGCAGAAGGAGTAGCAGGGGTGCTTAGAGATGATAATCACTTATACACTTGTGAGGCTCCTAATTGTGCTTTCATGAGATGTCGTTGATTAATGGACAAGATGATGGACATCCTGTGAATGTTGTCCACATGTGCGCTGTCCACGGGGGGTGCCGAAGAATCCACTTCAGCATTGTGAAGGCGCCTTTCTGAGAGGAAGAAAAAAAGAGGGCACAAAGTGAAAGTTTGGGACTTTGGGCAGCGCCGTTGTGAGGCGGAGTGAATGAGAGCCGGAGCCGTGCAGCCAGCCACATGGGACGTTCTCACTCGGGATAATGGAGGCCTTTCTGTGGCTCTTAACCCCCTTGTTGCATGCTGGGAACGGGCAGCCGTGCGCCTGCCGCTCACAACAGACACGCTCTCCCAGCTGAATAATTGAATTCTTACTCGGCCCTTCTTCTTCTCTCCGGACGTGTCCCGGCCACACGTGGGCCTGACAGAAACTCTCCCAGGATTAACTTGTTTTCCAGGGAGGGGAAGACTGGATGTTGAAATGTATGGCTGCTTGAACAAATGGGGAACAGAGTTGGAAAAGTAGTGAAAAGAGATGAACCATTTACAGATGAACCATTGTCTATAAGTTGGATCCATTCTTACACTTTCCTTAAAGTCTGTTTTTCAGGTTCAATATTTAAATCCTGACCACTATATTTCCAAGAAAGTGTTACATTTCTACTGTTTCTAAAAACAACCCAAGCGCTTAAAAAACCCACCAAGACGTCTTTTGACAATAAGTTAATGTTTCACCTAGTAACCCCAGTGAAGCCCAGCCTGTTACCTAGCAACCCCAGCGGAACTCTGCCCATCACCTAGCAACCCAAATGGAACTCCAGCATATTTGGCCAACTGGTTTTACTGTTTCTGGAAAAGACAAGTGCTTTTTTGTTGACTTACCATTCAGAAACCATTCGCTGCATTCTTGTTGGTTGTGTACGTGGCTGTACTAATGCTTTTCAAAGATATACGGTTGTGTAATTGCGCATCTGTTTGCAGCTGTTTTCACATCTGAGCGTAAACGTTGTGATAGGGGCAACTTATTTGGATTTAAAGTGACAGAGCCTTCAAAACAGGCAGAACTGACCAGACTAAAATCTCATTACAAAAAATGTAATGAATATGTTTTGTACAGCCTTCAGACCTAACCTAACCTGTTCAAGGAAGTATAACAAATCACCTTTAAGGCTGCATTTGAGTTAAGTGTGGATTAATTGAGATCTGGTTGAGGTGTGCTGGGCTTTTATGGTGAAAAATCACCTGTTCCACAAGATTAAACTTACAATTTGTTGGTCCAAGAAACGGCATTAAACAACTTCCTCAATAATATTTATTAATTTGCTTCAGACTTTCTCTTACCTTTCTGGAAGAGTTACACCAATTGCTTTGTAATTGTTTTTATAGATCATGTCAGATGTACCAGTGTCCACCACGGGGGAAAAGTCCCATTTTGTTCCCTTTGTTATATAAGTGACAAAATCGCGGGACACTTATGACTTTCACGGTCCAATTAATGGCTCACAAACCCCTAAACAACTCAACTCCCTCTGGTTATCGACATTCAAAATTAAAATCGATAGCGAAACAGAAAAAAGGAGAAAAAAGCTATTGATTTTTCTACTTTAAAGGCTTTATTTAGCTTGACAGCTGCACGGTACAGAGGGATAGTGTTCCCTGCAGGTGGCTTTCAGCTTATTCTATTTCCTACAAACGTTGTCGAGATCTAGATCAGATTGAGGTTGTTTTGGTGAGCATGTCAGTGAAGGGGATGCTGCTGCGTGTTTGTGTTCGTTGGAGGACGTGCCGCTTCTTTGCCCCGGGCCGATGAGCTCATCAGGTGGCGGGTGTGAGCTCTGGGCTGGGGTCATCGCCTCCGTCCTGCTCTGCGACCAAACACAAAAGGTGTTTCCTTCCTTCAGCTGCGCTCACTTTCACCTGTCACTCAGACTTTCCGGGGTAGCTGCGCCAGTGGAGGGCGGCTCCAGGTGAGCGTTCAAGTGTGGCTGATGACTCATTGGCAGTAAAGTTACACAGTCGAAAGTAATTTAGGTTTAGCTTGTCATAGGAACAAAACAATGGAGATATAGTTACAGTGTTACTATATGTTACTAAATATTTAGTTTGCTTATTAATAGAAATTAGAAATTTATATATTAGAAATTAATGAATAGCGTAAAAATATAACTTTTGAATACTTGAAGACCGCTTTTTTAAAATAATAATTTTATTGTATAGTCCTTTGGACCTTAATACGAATGAAATAGATTCAGCCAACACCTTCAGTTATTACAGCTAGAAACTAGTGATCAGGCCTGAATTCTGGGTTAGTGATGGACTCTGACCTTAACCTTCAGATCCACATGAAGACAGTTACAAAGTCAGCCTTTTATCACCTAAATAACATTTTCAGGATTACAGAAAGGCCTAGAGAAAATCATCCATTCCTTTATCTTTAATTGCATTGATTACTGCAGCAGTGTTTTCACAGACCGGCCTAAAAAATCAGAACATTGCTGCTGCTGGTGTTCTGACTAAAACCAGGAAGTTAGAGCACATCACTCCAGTTTTAAAGTTCCTACACTGGCTCCCTGTAGCTCAAAGAATAGACTTTAAAATCCTGTTTTTAGTTTGTAAATCACCATGATCTGCTGTTGTCATAGCAACCTTCCTGACCCCTCAGGTCTTCTGCTTCTGGTCTGCTCTGCATCCCCATAACCAGAACCAAACGAGAAGCAGCATTCAGCTCCTATGTACCACAAATCTGGAACAAATTGCCAGAAAACTGCAAAACAGCCGAAACACTGAGTTCCTTCAAATCAAAGCTAAAAACTCACCTGTTTAGAGTTGTTTTTGAACCCTAATAACTGGAATGTTGACAAGCACATTTGACGTGTTTTCATGATTTTAACGATCAGACTTGACTAATGCAACGTTTATTGGTTTTCACAACTGTTGCATGATGTGTTCATGATGTTTTTAGGTTAGCAAAAATGCTTTTCAGTAGGTAAAATAAGATAAAACAAATAAAATAAAGTAAAAGTGTCACTCACTTTGAACATGCATGTATTAATCTGAAGAGGCCGTAATATAGGCTGAATAAAATTGCTGTCAATTTTTGACTGTGTAACTTTATGACACTTCATACGTTATAAATCATAAGGAAATGAAACATAGTTTGTTTTTAAGGACTAAGTACCTCAGGTGTGAAAGCAACCAGTGGTGTTTCTCCAATAAATA
Organism: Brachyrhaphis roseni; assembly: GCA_903066815.1. Taxonomy (NCBI): domain Eukaryota; kingdom Metazoa; phylum Chordata; class Actinopteri; order Cyprinodontiformes; family Poeciliidae; genus Brachyrhaphis; species Brachyrhaphis roseni. Next base: position 36,270 of record CAEFZY010027784.1, read on the forward strand.
AAAATACAGAAAGTCATTTGAGAATCAGCGGTGGTATGAAATGCCGTCTACTTCTGCAAAAGCATGCAACCTAATCTTCACTTCAACTCTCTCTGATTGCATAAAAGGAGCAGATATAGTGTAAATTATGTATATGTTTTTCAATCTAGTTCTTGTGCGCCCCCTTTTTCTAATGTCGCCCTGAGCAGCTGTCACTGATTATCATTCAGATTGAAAGTGAAATATGACTTTATTGTGTTAATTTTAGCATTTATGATTAAAATCTAGTTTTTTGGGGGGGTTGCTAGGTAATTTGTGATGCCCAATCAAAAATTGCATAATCAGCAAAACTTCACGACATTTAAAGCTTTCATATTTATTTTCCTCAAGATTTAAAGAAAATCTGAATAAATTAAAAACACATTTACATCTATGTAAATCAATTGCAATCTCTACTTAAAAAAATATTGTGTAAATAGTTTTTCGCATGACACATTGATATATGTATAAAGATGCTTCTCCATAGTTGCAAACAATTAAAAGCCGTGTTTTGTCATAGGGTGTTGTGTTTATTAGCTTCACTATTTTCATGTTTGCTTTTGGAGCTGTCCTCAGGTCTGTGTTTACACAGCCGTCTCTGGCAGAACGCACAATGTACTGTAGGTGGAGAAAACGCAGACATAATGAGAAGCCTGCGACTGATCCGCTTTCATGCTACTTATAACACAAAACATGCGTGGAAAACACACAAAGGGGAAATTACTCTGCAGCTGATAATCACAGTGATGTGTGACAAGTCATTTCCTCATGACGTATGAATGTGACGTGGGACAGAAACAAAACTAAATCGTTTTGGGACGCTACAGTAAAGGTTTCCAAACATCTTTGAGTTCATTTTTATTAATTTTAATAACAAAAATAGATTAAAACTACTTCTAAGTTAAAGCTTCAATATAATAAAGCTTTAAAATATGTTATATTTCCAATTTAATTGTATGTTTATTTCTAGAACCAGAATAGCTTTCATCCAGATCTACATTTATAGGTAGACCTATGATGCAAATGAAGAAAGAAAACAAATTCTTTAAAATAATATTTTAATTAATTTCAATCAAAAGCTCATGCAGATATACAGCTCTAGAAAAAATAAGAGCCCACTGCACTGAAAACCTCCTGGTTATTCCACTAAATGTTGATTTCTGAACTCTTCCTTAAAACATTAGTATTGTTGTTTCTAAATGAATATTAACTTGTTTTCTTTGCATTATTTGAGGTCTGAAATCACTGCATCTTTTTTATTATTTTGACCATTTCTTATTTTCTGCAAATAAATATAAAATTTTTGCTTAGAATTTCAGAGACATGTTGTCAGTAGTTCATAGAATAAAAGAACAATGTTCATTTATAGGTAAATGGTAAATGTTTTACTCAAAAATGGTAAATGTTTTACTCAAACATTTACCTATAAAACCGTAAAATCAGAGAAACTGATCATTTTAAGTTGTCTCCATTTTTTCCAAAGCTGTATGTGCAAGCTTTCATAGTCATTAGTGCTGATGAATCCCTTTCATAAAGTAAAAAAATAAAAAATAATCTGTGAATATGACTTTTTAAAAATTATTTTTAAGCATATTCCCCAGTTAAACTGTAAATTACAATCCACACGCAGCATACAAGCTTACAGTGTTATCATTTACACAGAAGCAATAATTGACAGACACAAAATAGATTTTTGTTCTATTAATAAGTTTCTATTGGTTGTAACAGTTGTGTTCAACAGGTGGCTCCATGTCAGTCTTGCTGAGTCGCTCTGTACTCCACCAGCAGAGGGCGACATTCGCTCTGCCGTCTGTCACCTACGACTCTGGCCCCTCCCGTCGCCATCGAAGCAGTAACCTCTCCTAATCCCCCCCCCCCACCGAGTCTTGTTGCCGTGGAGACGGCTCAGACGAGCAGGTGATGCATTGACAGGGAGCAGATGGTTCCCCGTGGAGGTAAGCATGGCTGAACAATGCTTCCATATTCATCATAAAGTCTTGCTGACTCTCGGTGTCTCCCTCCTTCGACTGTGTTTGCATGCATAACTTCAAAGCTGAAACACACACACACAGAGCCGTGTTTTCATCACTTGTGGGGACTTTACGTTGACTTGTATTCCTTTTCTACAGCTAAACCCTTACCCTCTCGCTAATGCTAACCATTACATACCAAACTCTTGCCCCAACTCTAGCCCTACCCCTATAAATCACATACCTAACCCCTAACCCAAAAACAGCATTTTCAACAGACCGAGAAAATGTCCCCACAAGGAGCAGTGGTCCCCACAACCCCACGTTGTAGACAGAAATAGGTCCCCACCAGGATATAAAAACCTGGTTCACTCACACACACACACACAGATGTTTGTTGACCTGATGGTTCTGTGAATGCAGCAGTTTGTACAGTCTGAGCGAGGTTGTGGCAGGTTAAAGTGGGGGACTGTGGCCTCCAGGGGGCGCTGTGGGAGCCTCAGAAAGTTTGAGAGAAGTTGAGGCAAAAAGTCCAATCCAAATAATTTTTTAAAATCTTACAATTTTTGTTTTCTGTTATTCAATCTTTTTATATATATAAAATTTATGTTAAAATAATAGATTTAAATGTTATTTCTTTCGCTCCATTTTCTGATTGGCTTGTTCCTCAAGCAAGAAAGCCCAGCAGTGGATGGCAGTTCTGCAAAAAACCTACAAGAACCATGGGAACAAAATGAAATAAAATTTGGTGTGATTCATATAAAATATTACATATTGCAAATTGCATTATCTATTAAATTGTTAATAAAATTTTCCACCATCTAAAATCAGATGGTATGAGGCAGCATTTATGCTAAATGACTGTAATAATTATTGAATTGTGAATAGAAAACATTCTAAAAGTTGACGTTTCTTTACATATTTTGTACCATTGCCTGATGGTTTGTAAAACTTTCCCCTCAACCTGATGAATAGAAGCTAGTTTACTGTATTTTAGATGGAGGCGTTTGTGTTCTGCAGGTGTTCCTGAGCTTTTCGCTGCAGTAACTCACTCCTCTAAAGAAGCTCCGTCTTTAGCCGCTGTCTCCCTTGGAGATAAAGTACAGACACCCCTCTCTGCCTGCCTCTTTCATTCAGCTAACTCCTGAATAATCCAGCAACAATACGCTTCTCCAAGGCAGTGTGCAGCGATTCCACCCTCGTTTCGGGAGGAGGGGATCGGCTAATGCATGTAAAACACAGCCATTTTTTTCCTTGAATAAGTGGTGAAGGGGAGAAAGTGCGTGTCACAATAGAAGCTGTGAAGCGCTACGCTTAACCCACCACACCTGGAGCACACAACGGGGAGTGAAAGTGGCAGGCCACCTCTTCTCCCCCCCGACTTCACCCATCATCACCTATCAAAACAGGCTGTAGGAAGCTGGGTTGGGCGGACGGGGAAGGGGGGCCTGGCTATGATAAAGACGCACAGTGAGGAGCCATTCAAGGGCCCTGTCCCATAATGGAGTCACTAATAGGTGCCTATTCAGTGGGGAAAGTGTTTGCTGGAGGGGGGAGAGAAAAAAAAAGTTTCAGGGAAGCAACAATCACTTTGTCTGAGGCCTTGTGTATGTAAAATTTATGCAGCACTCCACCCCGTCCCCAACTCTTTCTGCTGTCCTTTCATTTAAAGAGCGTCACCACTGAATAGGCGACATACATAGTTTGGAGTCTTTCTTTCATCCTTACTTGAAAATAAACTGAATGGTCGGCTCTCGAGCGAGTCCAGTCCGAGGTTGTTCTCAGAAAACTTGTGCTGTAAACTTACACAGATGGCCAGCATTTACACAATAATGTCTTTACTGATTGGTTTAAATGTAAAATCTACCAAAAAAACAGAAGAAGTTGCAAGAGAACTTCAGTTTGAACAATTTATGAGCTGTAAGGGTATTCTTTCTTTTACCGTGGTTTTCATCTGTGGTTCTCTTTTTGAAACTAACATTGTTTGGTATTTGCTTAAAGGGGATCTATTATGCAAAATTCTCCTTTTGCATGTTTATAAACTCCTATTTTGGTTGACATTGCTTCTAAAAACAGCCCAAGCACTAAGTACACAGTAAATTAATGACTTTTGGTGTGTGTTTCAAAGAACCTCCTAAATATTGAGTCAAAATCAACAGAAACTGCACTGTTACCTAAGTGCAGGTCCAGCACGTTTGGTCAGCTGGTTTTACCGCTGTATAATGGCTGCTGGAAAAGACAAGAATTTTATTGTTGACTTACCATCCAGAAACCACCTCCTGCATTCTTGTTTGTTGTGCAGGAGGCTCCACCTCTGCTTTTCAAAGATGTAAGGTTGTATAATTGCGTATCTGTTTTCAACCATTTTCACAAACGAGTGTAAACGTTGAGTTGGGGTAGGAGGTGTGTGGCCAGCAGCAAATTATTTGGATTACAAGTGACAATAGCCTAAAATACCCTAAAGCGTCTAGTTTTGAAAGGAGTTAAAAATAGGCAGAACTGAGCAAAACATTTAATGAATATGTTTTGTGTAGGCCTATCCTAACCTGTTCAAGGAAGCTTTGGTCCCCTTTAAAAAAATGAAGGAAAGCGGCAGAATAAGTAGTGGCTTGCCTGAAAGCAAGATATTGCTCATTTTAAGTAAAACATTTCTTAATATTGATTAAAAGTTCTGCTTCCATTGGCAGACAAGTACTTTTTCATTAAGATTAAGGGTTTATTGACTTAAATGCTTGTTTATAGCCTATAGTTTGGTGAAAAGTTACTTATAAGTTAGTTTTGTCTGATTTGAAGTGTATTAATATATGTGCAGTAGAAACTAGATCAAAATACTTGGTAAGATTTTGTGTTTTTGCAGTGAAGACACCCACTGCCACTACTCCTCAGCAGGGGAGCTGCCCTCTTGGGTGAGCTGACTAATCTGGAAATGCTGAGACCATATTGTAAGAGACTGAATAAAATGCGGCGGCCATATTGTGGTTTGCGTCAAGCGGCTTCGCTAACAGATTGATGAGTTGAGAAAATAGCTGCGCTAACCAGGGACAAGCAGAGGCTCCCAGCATGGCATGGTAACCGGGGTTTGGAGTCAGGCCTGCTGCCCACAGCAGCCGGTGCAGGTCACAGCTCTTTGATTGTCCGTCCCGCTCCTGACAAAGGGCAGCGTGTGGTGGGCAGGGCAGCTTTCCTTAAAACAGCATGATAGCTCTTGTAATTGTATTTTTATGTGTCTTGTGGAAAGCTTTGTCAGCTCTTGTGTGCTGATGTATGTGTTTGTTAGCATCCTCATTAAAATGATGTGCTTAAATATTACTTGTTTGTACTTTAAATATAAGGATTTTTTGTCTGGGAATACATTACTGCATTGACAATCAAGAATTTGTGTCATTATTCTTATGGGGCGCTGTGAGGAAATGTGTATTTATGACTCCAGTAAGCATCACCTACCAGTAAGAGGAGCTATTTTTGATTTGATTTGGTGTCACTATCATACTGTTCTGTGAATAAGTGTTTGCACTCTTGTAGATTAGTTTCTTTGACTAAAATAAGCAAATTTTGTCAAGACGTTGGAACATATTTTCATATCAAAGATAACCAGAGTAAATGCAAAAAGCTGTTTTCTATAGATTTTGCTTTTTTTAGGAGGATTTTGGCAATAAACTTAAGTTTTTTGGTGTGTTGAAAATGAGCGGTTTCAAATATCTTCGGAATGTAACGTCACAAATTAGCATTGCTCTTCGCCTAGCAACCCCAGGGAAACTCAGCCTGTTACCCAGCAACGGCAGCAGAACTCCACTGGTCTCCTAGCAACCCAAGCTGAGCTCCAGCAGTAATGTTCAGCTGATTTTACCACTGTATGCGCTGTACAATGGCTACTGGAAAAGGGTTCTGTTGTTGACTTACCATCCAGAAACCACTTGCTTAATTATTGTTCGTTGTGCAGGAGGCTCTACTAATACTTTTTAAAGATGTACGGTTATATAATTGCGCATCTGCTTGCAGCCATTTTCACATGTGAGTGTAAACTGAGTTGGATAGGTCATCTTTAAAAGTTCACCCTTATCTATTTCACATTGAATTTCCCTTTGTGATCAATAAAGTGTTTTTGAATTGAATAAAGATAATGGTGAATAACGAACAGGTTATGCCAATACTCTCTTTACTGTAACATGATGGGATTTGATGTTGTACTGAAAAATAGACATAAAAACTCATGTTAATAATGAGTTTGGATTAAAATTCATGTATTTGAAATTATGATTTTCTGTTTTGCATATTTAGATTTGACGATATTAGTCGGATGAATCAGGACTTTCCAGCTTTTTGTTCCCTTTGGAAACTTTTTCATTGCAGTCTCCTAGTAACTGGTCCTCTGGCATCTGGATTATGCTGACCTGCTCTGCAGAGCCCCCACCAGCTTCAACACAGAGAGATCTCAGGCAGAGTCAGTTTTGTGGAGGGAGATATTAAAAAGAGATCTTGATCTCACAAGCCAAAATAAACTTATTCAAATCGTGTTGAATCATTTTGCTTTGGAAAAACATAAATAAAGCTCTTCCGTTGGTCACATTGGACAGTGATAAGTGAGAACACTGCAAAAACACCAAATATCACCAAATATTTTTGGTCTATTCTATTGTAAATATCTTAATACACTTGAAATAAGACAAAATTAACTCAAAAGTGACTTTTCAAGAGCTTGGTTTAAGTAAATAATTCCTTAATATTGATTTAAAAAAAATACTCATTCCATTGGCATTTCAAAGTTATTCCATATTTTGAAATGATTTCGAGTTTTCTGTGAGAATCGGTGGGAATCACCATGGCAACCAGTGTCATCCCTTAGAAGCTTATTCTTAATATGAACCCCTCAAAACAAAAAAAAAAAACAAAAAAAAAAAACAACTTTGACTTGAATTGGCACTAATTCAGGTCAAATTCAATTCAAAAATACTTTCTTGATCTCAAAGGGAAATTAAATAACAGAAAAAAATGTATTTTTCATCAGTATTAAGGAATTATTTACTTAAAATTAGTTATATCTTGCTGACAAGTTACGTGTAAGTTAGTTTTGTCTTATTTAATATATTTTCACTAGAAACTACACCAAAAATACTTGGTAATATCTGGCGGCAGTATGTGATTGTCCTGCTTTTCCAGCAGAAATACATTTTGCATCATGAGTCTAACTGTTTGCCGGTTACCGTGGAAACCGCTCCACATTCTTCTCGTTAATATTAAACCAAGAGCTTTCCTGCGCTGCGTCCCGCCCGACGCTCACTCTTCGTAATGAGCTCAGATTGCAGATGCAGATCTAGAGCTTCTCAGAGCGCACACCCACAGGCCGGCCGACTCCGGCCGCCTCTGATTTGTGGAATCGATAGGCTCCATTGTTATCACAAAGCTCGCCACTATGCGCCTCTAATGTAATTAAGGAGAGGAGATTTATGCTGCTGTGTGTCGGCCCAGAACCCGATCCTGGAGTCAGGTTGAAAAGCTGTGTTTCTCTCCAGCTGCTCCTGATTCCTGCTCTGGACTCTGTCACTCTGGGCTGCACAGCTGTTCAATGTTTAATTCAAAGCGCTGCTCTGTTGTTACCCTCGTTTCTTCTGTACATGTGACAGAAAAACAGAGATGAAGTTTGGAAAGTAGGAAAGTAACGTTGGAGGACAGAGGTGGGTAGAGTATTCAAAATCTGTACTCAAGTAAGAGTAGCACTACTTCAGCATAGGTTTACTCAAGTAAATGAAATGAGTAAAAAAGGTATTTGATGTTTTACTTAATTACTCAGTTTTGTCTTTTACCAGTCATTTAACATTGAAAGATTACTTAATGAGACGGACCAAAATATAAAGTTATATGGAAATATTGGTATTTAAGGCCACAATGAAAATGTTAGTTCTTTATTCAGTGAAGTTACTAACAGTGGGTAAAGCATCCATAAATTTTACTCAAGTAAGAGCAGAGATAATTCATAGTAAAATTACCAAAGTAAAAGTTAAAATACTCCTCAAAGTACATTAATTTTGAAAACTAGTCAGAGGCCCAACCTTTGTTACTTAATGTTCAGGGAAACATGCTTGAGAGTCTGAATGGTAATTATTAACAGAATACTATTTAAAAAGGTCGGCATGTTTAGCCTCCCACAGAGAGAGTTCGCTCTGCTCTTTCATTTTTAAACCAGAAGGGAATATTAGTCAAAAGATTGAAGTATATTTATGTGTTCAGAAGCATAAAAATGTAAAGACTAGAACTTGTTGGATATGTCTTCTTTTGAAAGGAGAGGAGCTCTGGATTTTCTGTCTGAACGCCGACGGAGCAGAAATGAGGATTTCAAGCATCCGAGGAGGCTTCTGTCTCTACCTGCCAGGCGACCCGACTGCTCTGGTTCTGGACGCCGCGGGCCGCACAGGGTGAGTCCCTCCATGCTCACCCAGGTCTTCCTCTACAACTCGGCATCCTGAATAAAAGACATGTCAAATGAGCCCCATGTTGAGAACATGAGAGAGTCGGTCCAGAGCATCTGTCCCCATCTCTGAAGCTAATGAATGTTAAGTAGGTTAGTCGCCGATGTGCCAGTGTCTCCCGGGTCATTGTGGCAGCAGAGCTGTGCTTTTGTCAGGGTGCGCCAGCCCCCTGTGAGACATCTTAAATGGCTGGACCCGCTTTGCCCTGCACACAATCTCACCACCAATAGTCACCATATTGATCCTCTTGCTTGCAGATTAAAGCAGAAAAGCAGCTCTGTCCTACCAGCAGGGCTCCCCGGCTCATTTCAGGGTCACAGAGTCCCTGCAGCCCCCTGACCCGAACCCCAACGTGTGCGCACAGACCCGCCGGTGTGAGGAGCACTGCAAAAATACAAAATCTGAACCAGATTCTTATTCAAATGTATTAGTTTTGTCTCATTTCATGTGAAGTAACTATTTAGCAAGAAATATGAGCTTGTTTTAATTCAATAATTCCTTAATTTTGATTGAAAAACATTAAAAGTTTCAGTGAGAGATTATTTCACTTATAAAAAGATGTTTCACATGTTATAAGTGAAATAATCTGTCAGTGAAAATAGCACTTTTTCATCAACATACAGCAATTATTGACTTAAAATTAGCTCTTATGTCTTCCTGATATAAGTCACTTGTAACTTATTTTAAGTGTACTAAGATATTTTCATCAATATGAACTAGTGATTGACTTAATGCCAGCTTTTATATCTTGCTGAAATGTTATTTGTAAGTTAGTTTTGTCTCATTTTAAATGTACCAAGATATTTTCACTAGAATTGACCAGAAATACTTGGTAATATTTTGCGTGTTTGCAGTATTTGAGCTTATTTACTTACCAATTTGATCAAAGAGCTTTATTATTTTTTTACTTATTGAAAAAATGTTTTGTTATAAGTAAAATAATTTTCCAATTTAGCTATCACTTTTTTCCACCAATATCAACAAATTATTGACTTGCAGAAAAGTTATTTATAAGTTATTTTTGTCTTATTTTAAGTGTACCAATATATTCGAATAGACGAAAAATACTTGGTAAAATTAGGTGTTTATACAGCGTTCTAACTTATTTACTACCCAATGTGATCAAAATACAAGTTTTACTATTATTTCACTTATAATATGGGAAAAATGTTTTAAGTGAAATAATCTGAAATTGAACTAGAACCTTTTCATCAATGTTAAAGAATTACTGATTTGAAACAAAACTGCTGTCTTGCTCAAACGTTAGTTGAAAGTTCACCATTTACTAGAACCCACTGCTTCTGATCAGAAACAACCAATCAGATCCAGGAGAAAGGTCTTAACGCTGTCAATCAACGTAGTGTACATGCTGCTCAATGGGCTAATGGAGGAGAAATATCAGAAACAAAATCATTATAAGTTACCTACTGCAGCTTTAAGTGTACTTGGATATTTGAATTAAAATTAAATTAAATCTACTCTGTAAGATTTTGTGTTTTTGCAGTGAAGGGCAGGAAACCTTCCAGGGATGAACCCCATTAAACAGGATTGGTGGGATGCTCACATTCATGGCTCATTATGGCTGACCCCAGGCTTTTTCTCTCTCAATTTTCTCCTTTTCTCCTCTGTCTCTGGCTGTAACCTGGACTAAGCCATGCTGAGGTGTTCACCCAGGCCTTTTGTTCGCATTGATAAGTCAGCAGCTCCATCAGTCGATTCTAAACGGGATGCTGCTTTGTTCCTGCGCTTTGTTTCCACCATCCTGTGGAGAGTGTGTCATCTCTTTGGACTCAATTTCTGTTTCCTGGCCTCATGCAGTTCTAGTTATTCACTTCTAAAAGACGAGGCTGCTATGTTCAAACTTAGGATAAATAATATGTGTTGGAAGTTTCAAGTAGAAATACTGCTACACATGCAAAGCTCTTTTTTAATTTAGCACATCGTGTGAGCCAAACCATTTTTTCTAATAGTTTTCTGCAGTCAGAATGGCCATGTCATATTTTATGTGACTCTTACATCATTAGATGCATTTCCATTGACCGTAAAATTGAGCAAATTGGAAATTCGAAAGTAAATTTGCTTTATGGAAACACTCCAAATTAGAAAAAAAACTAAAAAAATTCAAGAAAAACCTTTTTTATTTGGATGAGGTGGTTTTCCTGCTGTTTTGAAATCTATGTATTCCGCAAAATCTCAATGGAAACACTTTTTTCCCATCATGCCTGTCATATGTAATCAACAACCGGATGTTGCTACTGATGGAAATGACGAAGACGACAGGAAGTTTTTGAAGGACGATGGTGTTTTTTTTTTTTTTACATGACTTATCGCATTATCAAACTTATTCACATGATTTTCATTACATTTCTTGTTTAATAGAAATGTCACAATTGGAAAATTGTGAATTTTTTTTCTATATTAGTGGAATATTGACCAAGTTCTGCTCACATTTGTAATGGAAACACAGTTATTGGCTATTGACTTGAGAGATGCGTCATAATTCTGCACCAGAACAAGACAGCCGCAATTAAACAGGTCCGTCACTTTGGATGGAGTCAAACAATGGAAAGACAGTGAAGTACTTGATTGTGACGTTGTCGACTCCGATTGCTCAACAACTCTAAAAATTGATTGATTTAAGCCATAAATCAGTCAATCAGCTTTATTTGTATTGCAAATTTCAGGAACAAGGCAGCTTTATGTCATAAAAACAAAAATTAAGGCGCCATAGAAACAACACAGTCTACACTTAAGAAACCAGTGACAGACATTGCTAATCATTAATACACATTGAATATATTGGTCAATGTTCCATTTATCATATTTCAAAAGCAATTCTAAACAGCTGGGCATTTCCTTGATTTAAAGGAACTCAGTGTTTTGGCTGTTTTGCAGTTTTCTGGACGTTTGTTCCAGATTTGTGGTACATAGAAGCTGAATGCTGCTTCTCTAAGTAGTGGCATACATTTTTTCTTAATCAGTGAACTGCTGTGAAACATCCATGTTCTCCTAAAGTCTGTTTGCAGTCACAAAAAATTTACAGTTTCTAGGGAAATACACACGAAAATGTTAAGACTTTGGCTTTTAAGATGGATTTCAGTTCAATAATGTATCCACTAAGCAGAAAATTGCTCATAAAGTTTGAACCTGGAATCATGTCCTTACATCTGACCTCAGCTCAGTGTTTCAGCTTGGTGTTTCATGCCTGCTACCTTAATTAAACATTGATTAAATGCCTATTAATGTGCGCCGACTCCCAGGCAGGGTGTAATCAGGTGAAACGGAGTTAATAAAACATCCAGTGTGGAGCTCAGGAGAAAAAGGAAGGACTCCCCTGAGAAAGACGGACAGATGGCAGCAGGAATCACCACAGAGGACAAAGCAGAGTGGATAACGCAGACCACGCAGTAACCACTTTGGTGATTACTTCTAAATTGGTAATTTGATCTGCCCTTTTCCCACCTACTCATTATTGATAAGCCCGACCATATTTGACCATATTTCCCCTCTGCTGCCGAGTTAAACTGGCAGCTTCCTGAGAAGCCTGCTCTGCGTTCACCAGATCGAGGTGAAGTCTTAAAGTGGGGATGCATCCTGTCGACATACACGGTGGAAACCCCATCTGCCAGGAATCTCCCTAATCTCATCATCTGGATTGAGCAGGAAAAAAGGAGCAGCAATCACTTTAGGTGAACTAACTCTCTGTGGGATTGTGTCTCCTGCTGGAGATGATGGGTGAAGTGAGGACATCAGAGGCAGAGCAACTCCATCAATTAATTCAGCTTTGATTGAGCTGATGAGGCAAAAACTTTAACTTTATGTTTTGATTTAAAAAGTTGTTTTGATGCTTTTTCAAGTAAATGGAAAAGTTGAAAAGCATAATTTGAGACCGTGATCCCAGTCTGTTTTCTCCCAAAAATCCCACAGCGATCTGGTCGCAGTGACCATCTGTCAAATTGGAAATAGTAATTAGTTACTAATTACTTCCACAAGACAGCAATCCAGTTACATAACTAATCATCTTTAAAAGTAATTCATTACTTTATCATAAACGATGCACAATCTAAATAAGCAATAAACCTTTTATTCTTCATATTCCATCAAATAAAATGTATTCAAATAAAACCTGGTGATTTTGTTTTACTCTTTTAACTTGACCAAAACTTTTATGAAATGCAACAATCTTTTATTGATGAATTTTGTTAAATATATTTAAACCTCTTCTGCATATTTTAAGAAAATCAAGTTTTTCTTCTGTTGAGCTTCATTTCTAACTACTCCACTATATAAAATACTATTTATTTGTGCTTACAATCCCAGTATGCATGCAGTTAAGTAACAGTAATCAAATTTTTATGGAATTGTAACCCCTTACTTTCTTCGTTACCTGAGAAAAGTAATCAGATCACAGTTACTCTTGTCAGTTCAGAGGAATGGTGGGTTGACTTGCAGCCTCAACTCTTTCAGAAATTGCTCAGAAACAACCGCAAAGTGTCCAAGTCCCGGCCTGGACTAACTAAAGAATAAAGAGTTTTCATTCTTTAGTTAGAGAGAAAAATATTCTATAAACATAAACATGTTTCTAGTAATGTTGAATGTCTTCATACATTTCTTCTATTTGTTTTAATCTTAAGTTTTTCAAACATTCTGAAGTTTTTCTTTCTGTCCTTATACAAAACATCGAAACATGCAATATGAACATGCATGGACAATATTGCAGACCTACAACTTTTTGTTTATAAGATCAAGTGGGATCAGGCTGCTGCTGACAAAATGCCTAAATATAGTTTATTACTTTAAATATATTTTATAACATGTCATTATTACTTTGTCTCTAATTAAAGCTGCTTCTAGGGCAGAATAGTTTGTGACATTGGTGCCATAATTTAACTAATCAGACGTTAAAGCCACTGCACAATCCGAGATGGTCAGACCTGACGCTGCCCTCTAGTCTTCATTTGTTGGACTTGCAGGTTTTCTGTCCTAAGCGGACAAGAGATCCACACTTCAGAGTAAACACCAATAAAGTCTTATTGTCCTCCACCTTGTGACCTCTTCTTGCCTCCCGTCACCATCTCTGTTTCGGGGTTATGGCCCATGAATGAAGGGTGAGTTCAGGGAGGATCTGCTTTGTTGCTCCCTGCAGTGGATCGACTTGAGCTGACTCAGCTTCCATGAGCTGCAAGCACTGCGTCCAGCTCCACAGGTCGCACCGGTCACATCGCCACTGTACTGTCCTAAAGACGTTGAGTAAAGACAGGCAGCAGATGTTAGAAAGGACCGAGTGGGAGAGTAGTCCCACTTGTGTTTTATAACTTAAAATACAACCATTAGATGTAAAGGAACACATTTCAAAATGTTGGTTTAGTGGTATAACACCAGCAATAATGAAAAAGTTGGTTTTGTTCAACGTCAAGCCGTTGAACAATCTATATCTAGAAGATATTAGATGCTCATATTTATGTTGTTTAAAGGGGACCTATTAAGCAAAATTCACATTTTACACCTTTTGTTCTTCCATTTGGGTCTTACCTGCTTTTAAAAGCACTTAAAAAAAAACATCTAGATGCTTTTTCTTGGCTATTAGTTAAAGTTTTTGGTGTCTGGAAAATGAGCCATTTCAAAAAACCTTTGGAATGTACCGTCACAAATCAGTAGGCACAACGCCAGTGAAGCCAGCCCGTTACCTAGCAACCACAGCAGAGTTCCGCCCGTTACCTAGCAACTGCAGCAGAGTTCTGCCCGTTACTTAGCAACCCAAGGAGAGCTCTAGCAGGTTTGTACAATGTCTGCTGTAAAAGGCAAGTGTTTTGTTGTTGACTCGGCAACCAGCAACCACTTGCTGCTTTCTTGACTCGCAACACTTTCATGTGTTGAGTTTGGGGGCGGGGCCAGCAGCAGCTTATTTGAATTTAAAGTGACAACGCATTCTAAAACGGCTCAACATAGACAGAACTGAATAGGCTGAAATCTCATCATCTAAGAATGATTTTGTACGAAAAATGTAATGAACATGTTTTGCAAAACCCAACTTCTCCTAACCTGTTCACTGAAGAATAATAGGTCACTTTTAATGTTTGCTTTAGCATTAATGCTACAAAAAATAAGGTAACTGTAACCTTATTTTTTGTCTCTTTGTTGCTCTATTCTCATTTGGTCTGTTTCTTCCTCCTTTTTAGAGACCGATGTACATCTCTTTTGTCACTAAGGCCATTCTGTGGGATAGAGGAGGCTGCCACCACACTGTAAGTTAATCTATTCTGTAATAACAACAACTTAGCAAATCGTATAAACATAGTAACAAAAAACAGTTCATAGTTTACCTTTAATATTATTGTTATAAACTCTGTTAGAAAAGGATTTGAAGAAGATCCCTGCTGTTGAGTGAGAAGTAAAATTAAACAAATTTTTATTGGGTTGATTTTCAGATTTTACTAAGAAAAATCTTGTTTGCAACCTTAATTCTATGCTCTTATCTTTATTTAAATATCTTTATTGAAAAATGTTTTGATTCAGTTACTGTCAATAATCTTAACCCAGACATTTAACTGAGCTCATCTATTATATTTGAATTCATTTATTTTAGTTTTTTTTTAAAGCAAGAAAGCAAGCAATCAGTAGAACAGAGAAAACATGTGCATAAATAACCAAGAACAAGGTAATTTGTTTACCACTTTTATGTTTGAAAGGGAATAGGAAGAAGTGAACACTTATTTAAACCAACCCTTTATCAATTTAATAAAATATATTACATAATGACTCAATAATTATAAAAATTTTGTTAAAACCAAGTTATAATATCCATGTTCCTAACTTTAACCTTCACCAAAACCCAATTCACACGTGACCCCTGACCCTTTATGACCGCATTAGGACTGGTCTTTGGTCTCCATTAGGCCTCCATTAGTTTAGTAAATACACCAGAAATGGTTCTAAATATGGTGGCTAACCAAGTACCAAGACTCAAAATCCCAGTCTCCACCTCTTCCATTTGCTAAAAGGAGGCTGGGAGGGGATGTTAACGGCGACGTTTCCATGGTTACATTAGAGCCGCGTGGGCCGCCTTCCTGTCTCGGCCTCTGGTTCTGCAAACAAAGTCATCAGACAAAGTGGCCCGCTTGCTCTTCCAGCCTCATTTACATCCTGAACTGCTTTCTGCATTCAGAACCTCCACCAGCCCCGTTATCTGACATTCTGCCGCTTTGCTGCGATCCAGCTGTACCTCATAACTCAGGAGGAGCATTGTGACTGTAAAACCTCTCCTGTCAAACAGCGACACGACTTCTGCTTGAAGGGCATCGATGTCTAAACATGGAGGAGGCCAACGAGGGGCTTTTCACCCAGCAACCTGCTTTGTGCTGGCAGCTGAAGTCCTTCAGGGTCCCGCAGAGAAGCGATGCAAGTAGGGATACGCAAACAATGAAGAAGTTCACCAATTTAACTCTGAGCAGCAAGTTTGTCTTCCCAAATTATCCTTTAAAGAGCGAAACACTGAATCCGAACCCTGAAATCTGGGTTTTCAGCACAACTTACAACAGCTGTGTTTCCATTAACAATAAAATTACAAAAATAAATTCGCTGAATGGAAACACGCTAACTTCGACATCATTTTTTTCTTAAAAGTTTCTGTACATGACGAAGAGCTCTCATTTAATTCATCCTAATATTTTTTTTAACTCCACTGAGCAGTAAAGATTTATTAGCTAGCCAAGATATTTGGACATTCTTGATCAACTTTTGTTATTTAGAGAATTGTAATTCTCAAAATAATATTTACTAAATATTATATTTTCTAAATATAACAATAATATTTTCAAAATATTATTTTTAGAGAATATTTTATTCTCTAAATATAAAATTTTTATTTAGAGAAAATAAAAAATATTGTCTCTAACAAGGTTTTATCTTTAAAATAAAACCTACCAAGGTTAGATTAAATAACCTAAACTTGTTAAATTAACAGCCTAATTAAAATATTTGAGAAAATATTAATATTTTTTATATGTTCTCTAAATATATTAATATTTTCTCTATTGACATTTAAATGTTTTCTTTATAAAGTCTGAAATACAAATAATTTCCGTGTATTTTCTTTTTCCACACTTTAAGTAAAATTCTAAGTTTTTCCAAACTTTCCCAAAATCAATCCGCACAGCAGAGAAAACAACTTTAAAGGTTCAACTCGATAGTCAGCAGATTTGCTAAGAAGTCCCAGCTAAGTGAATTAGAGGCTCTTCCAGAGGAAGGCATTTCCAGCAGTGACAGTACATTGGACCGCACTTTCTGCAGACACCCATTACCGCGGCGTGGGCTCCTCTGGGCCCTCGCAGGCCCCCAGGAAACGGGCTGACCTCCTGGCGTCAGGCAGCCCACACGCTGTCCTCACACAGCCAGAACTGGCTAATGTCATTACGGGCCTGTTTGTGCTCAACAGCTCCCTGATTGAGACGCACAAGTGGCGCTGCTCGATGAATGTAGGAAGTCTATTAGTTACTCCGAGTCCCAGATGGTCTGCCTTGCGTGTGCAGGCCCCTGCTCAACCATCCACCCACCTCCAAAACACATAAGCATCGATAAGCAGACACACACACGCATGCACACTTAATTACGCTGCCTCCGAGTGAACCCTCTGACAGGCGGACGGCTATGAGCAAAGACAGAAGTGTGTCTATGTCCCAGAGGCTGCAGGGACAGAGAATTCTTCACAGAGCTGATGCACAAGAAAGCCAGGCTTACGGCCTAACAAGGTTAAACCCCTGAAAAAGAGAGACTTTTTAAAACATGGAGATTTGTGTTTCTGTGGGGTGTAATTGGCTTTGCTGCAGGGACGGAGGGGGGCCGCTGGCGAGAGGCAATGTGGGGCCGACGACAGTGGGGAGCATTGTGGAGTCCGGCGGATTCAGGGGGGTAAATCTGATTATCAGCTCGTGTCAGAAGCCAGGCTCAGATCCAGCTTAGCGCTCGCAGAAACTTTCTACTTTCAATAGAAAGACAACGAGAGTCCCAGAAGCTCCTGGAAACCTTTAATAACATAAAAACACACCAACGACAAACATCAAGATGCACCAGTCAGACTGGTTTCATGTTAAAAGGTGGATTCACTCCAGTCCTGTTTGATTCACTCCAGTCCTGTTTGGTTTGCTTCAGTCAAACGTCTGTTCGTCTGCCCAGAAAATCCGGTTCATTTGCCCAAAAAGTCTGGTTCATTTGCCCAGAAAGTCCGGTTCGTTTGGGGAGGTGTGAACGCACAACAGAACTCTGGTCCATCTAAAAGTCTAAATATTGGTGAACTGATGTGGTTTGAATGCACATGTGAACGCTAAGCGGACCGGAAACCGCTCCAAAAACAGGAAGTGGACTAAAGCGCAAGGCATTCTGGGTAAATACAACATACAGTCTCTCATCCATCTGTTTATCCATCATTTGTTCAGTTATCTGTCTCCATCTACCCTTCACAATAATTAAATAATCACTTGTCATCCGTCCGTCCATCCACTCATCCACCCATCTAACCATGCGTCAGTCTGATGAGTGGATTTATTCTTCCACTCATCTATCCATTTATCTCTCTCTCTATCCATCTGTCTTTCTCTCCATTTATTCTCTCTATTTCTACCCATCCCTTTCTCTCTTATCTCTCTAGCTCCCAGTCTTTTTCTATTTCTTCATCTATCTTTGTCTCCATCTCTCTCCATCTATTTCTCTCTCTCTATCCCTCCATCTACCTCTTTATCCTTATCTCTCCATTTCTTTATCTCTCTATCTCTATCTTGTTGTTTTGCTTCACATTTTGTTTTTGTTCTACTTTTACATTACCAATAATAATAAAAATGTCTAATAAAACTCAGTTTTCATGTTTTTTGATTAAACTGTTGTACATTTAGTATGAAGTGATTCTCAGTCCTGCTGTGCAGAAATCCAGCTGTTCACATTTGACCTCCTTCATCCCGATCGTCCTGAGTGATGAGGATGAGGCGGGGGGACGAAGAGCGTGGACTCTTGTTCGCTCGTTACTTCTCCCTCTTTACATCACAAGAATGCAAATCTTTAAACCCTCTGAAAAAGAACATGGCGGAGGGATTTAAGAGCTGATCCTCGCTGTGTCAGTCAGACGGTCTCCCTGCTCCTTCTGCTCCTCCTCTCCTCAAACATTTTCTTTTTTTGTTTTTAAGCGAGTGGAGCTGAGCTTTGTTTTAGATTTAGCTTAAATCCAAGACAAATAAAAGCCAGTGGGCCATTTATTACGACTGTTTGCTCTCCTAATGAGTCACTGGCACCACAAATTTGGGACAAACTGGTTTTCACTGGTTGATGCCCACATGGTTTTATTTACCTGCTTTTATTTCCCTTGAAGATACTCTGAAGTTTTATCACCTGGAAAATAATTTTCAGCTTCTTTTTTTACTTTTAGAGGAGGCAGGTTTTCTCTGAGGAGAACTTGTTTTTAGAGTAATTACTTATATCAACACAAGGGGGCAGCAGTGACAAGTTATGTTATAAAATACTGTAAGTGAAGAACTATTCGCCCAGATGGTAATGACTTATCTCTGTTTTGAATATTATGTTTATATTAATTTATTTGAAAAAGAAACTAAATTTATTCATTTCATATTTATTTATTGCTTTGAATTCTCTCAGCATTTTAAAAATAACTTTTTACAGAATTTCTTGAAGCTCGATCTTCCTTTATTACGCTTTAATTAAATACAGAAACAGCATATTATATAATAGTATGTATACAAAAGTTATTTTGTATTTTTTCATGAATTAGAATATTAAATTGTTTGGTTATTTAACACTTTTGCTTTGAAATCTTTAGTTTTTTTATTTAATTACAATTGAATTTTGGGGGGTGGGGGTTCCAATCATACTGTTTTCTATAAAGTTTTTTGTTTTATTTTTCAACAAATACTTAAAATGTCAAACCAAAATTGTCCAGAAATATAATTAAATATTAAAGACAAGGTGTATTATAAATTAAAGTGGTAATAAATGCAGTAGTATTTTAAAATGTATACATGCAATTATTCTTATTGTTTTGTTGTTGTTGTTTTTTTGTTGCTGTTTTTCCAGTTTTAACTTTTTTCTTTTTTTTGTTTAATTATTGTAGTATTTTCACAATCATGTTATTTTCTAAATAGCAACATTTTTGAATGACATTACAATGTAGATAAAAAAGTTTTGAACAAAATTGTCCAAAATTTTCCTATTAAAATTGGGAAGACAAGGTGGATTATGAATAAAAAAATATTTTGTAAATGTATTTATACATGTTATTCTGTTTTATTCTTTTTCTTAATTTCATATTTTTGTTGCTATTTTTATTTTATTACTGGAGTTTTTCCACAATCATGTTGTTTTCTAAATAGTTTTTTTTTTTTAAAAAAGAAGAAACAAAAGAATTACACTGAAATAAATAAAATTATCCAATTAGATAGGAAAAGACTAGGTGGATTATGCATAAAAAATTTTATTAAATGCCTTTTATAAGGTTATTCTTTGTTTTTATTTCTGCTGTTTTAACTTTTTTGGTGTGATTTTTATTTAATTATTGTAGTTTTTCAACAATAGAGTTGTTTCCTAATGAGTAACAAAAAAAATTTATATGAAATTTCAATAAATAAAAAAAGCTTCAAACCAAAATTGCACAATTAAAATGGGAAAAGATGGATTATAAGTAAAGGTGGTAATAAATGCATTTTATAAATATATTCATGAGGTTATTCTGTTTTTTTTTATCATTTCATTTTTAGGTACCGTATTTTCCGGACTATAAGTCGCTCCGGAGTATAAGTCGCACCAGCCATAAAATGCATAATAAAGAAGAAAAATCCATA
>CAEFZY010027787.1:0-11449 GCA_903066815.1 Brachyrhaphis roseni
TATATATATATATATATATGTGTGTATTTTTTTTTATATATATATATATATATGTAGGGTGGTTTTGATTTAGAGTGGTCCAAATATAGGGATAAAAACTGTAGTGGCGATTGTTTGCCAAACCAAACATCCAATTAATGTTCCATCAAGCCACTATAAGGCACTGGGCTCAAGTACCTTAATGCAGGCACAAGGAGGTTCATAGTCCAAACTTTTTGACTGTTCTGGTTGATTTTATTTTTCCTTTTCAGCAAGCAATTACAACGTTCAAACTTTCCTTTGTTCTCTTGCGCTGGTAAAAACCATAGGCCCCAAACCCAAATGCCTGCTGGTCCTGTACCATACCCCTACCTTTATAGAAAGTGGACTGACCCTCATTACTTCCTGTCTTGCTTAGAAAGAAAATAAAAAATAAATAAGATAAATTAATAAAACAAAAAATAAATAAAATCAACAATTATTAACCTGCAAATAAATAATACAAAAAATAGAAATTTAAGAATAAACTAACAAAATTCAAATGGGCAAAGAAATAAAGAATAAATAGCTCCAACAAAAACAATAATTTGACTACATGACCTCAAAATTGCCCAAAAAAATGGCAGAAAAAAAAAACTGTATCCATTTGGCCACTAGATGTCGGCAAAATACCTAATTTTAGAGTTCGCGCATCTGTTTTGTTTTACACAAATTTGCGATAAAAGTGTTTTTTGTTGCAAATACCTTATCTTGAATATAAGAATTTGGTCACCTGAGGTTATATGGGTTGGTTTGGTAAATTATTTATTCAGCGCTCGTTGCTTGTATTCCGGATGTTGGTGGCGCTGTGTCGCCTGCCGGTGTGTGTCCGTGTGTGCGCAGAGTTAGGATATGGCTGGCGGAGAGGGCAGCAACAGTATCAGCAGCAGCAAGGACATGTTTGAGTAAAAACCTTCGTTGTTTTCTCTCAGGAGCAGCTTTAAATCTCCGCATTAATGATGGGACAGTGTGGAATTACGTCCTCGAAGACGGTCCTGGTCTTCCTAAACCTGATATTTTGGGTAGGTTTGCAAGTTTTTTGATTATTATTATTATACGTGCGTCACACAAAGTGCACCCCCCCATTATAGCTTAGCTTGTCTGCAGTCAGCTGCCCAACCAGCTTCAACATGTCTGATATCTGTGTTTCACAGAAAGAATAGCAGCAGAAAATAATCCACTTCAAAAATTCAGGGTATGATACTGAATAATTTCCGCTAATTGTTTTTGTATTTGTTAGCTGAGTTTTAGCGTTAAGGAGCCTTTATTTGCAGCTGTATGACTTTCACTCTTCCTAGGGGTGGGGGGTCCCATGTAGATAAAAACAGACCAGAGAATGATGCAGCAAAATTGTTTGCTAGTGGTCTAAAAATAGCAAATTCACAAGACAGGAGAGTTGTGTTAGCTCAAATCGGTGAATAAAACATAATTTTAATGGTAGGTGCATGTTGAGTTGTTTAAATGAAGACAGGTAATTTTATTGGGAATAGTAAATTGCTTTTGTAACAGGTAGTGCATGGCTTCATTATAATGTACAAGGCAGTCAAAATGATCCATTTTTTTTATTCTGTGCATATAAATTAAAATAAAGCGAATATAGGGATAAAAACAATAATTTG
Organism: Brachyrhaphis roseni; assembly: GCA_903066815.1. Classification (NCBI taxonomy): domain Eukaryota; kingdom Metazoa; phylum Chordata; class Actinopteri; order Cyprinodontiformes; family Poeciliidae; genus Brachyrhaphis; species Brachyrhaphis roseni. The sequence goes on from CAEFZY010027787.1 coordinate 1,638, forward strand.
ACTACATGACCTCAAAATTATTAATGTGCTATGTATGTATGAGGATAACAAACAAGTCCAAATAAAAGTATGTAGTAACTTTGGCTACAATTGCTGGCAAAAACACACTGCTATACAGTGTAGAATAGTTTACTTAAGTTATAAGACAAACACAGCATATATTGATAACCTTAATTAAACAAGGAAAAACTAAAATTGTTCTGATAGCAAAACCAACAATGCAATATTTAAATTTCTTTTCTAATTATTAATCAAGTGAAAATTAAAATCTCTGATCGATTGGTAGACCTCAGTTTCTGTTTTCTGTAATTATTTATATTCTTATGGTTCCAATTTCTTATTATTCACTTAAAATATTGGAATGACAATATCGTTTGTTTGGTAACATAAGGAGCAACTCTTGGTGTGTTTTTTTTGGAGCCAATATTTTAAAGGCTTTGTTTTTCAAAAATGGTTGGTTGACAATTTTTTTCCCCTTTTGTTATGAGAGCAGTTTAAGGTTTTATATAAACGAATTTAAGCATTATGCTGGTAAAAGTATCCACCCTCGAGAAAAACAGGTTTTAAGCAGCAACAAGTTTTACCTGAACTGGTTTTTCCAGCATTTCCAGCCAGGGAAAACTTCCAGATAGGATCATGTAGAAAAAATGCTTTAAGTACTGATATATAGCAACAACAATCATAAAGAGATTGCACAAATTTAATATGCAGAGGAGGCAAGAAAATGTATTGTTTCAGAACATGACATTAGCTTTGAAGCATAGTGATGAAACTGTAGTGTTTTGGGTTCACTTTAGTACTTCTGGTCAAGGCAGCTTGCACTTATTTAGGTAGTAAGTAACAAAAACTAGAAAAATCTGACTATTTAAGTAATATTTACTGAAGATTCATGAATAAAGATGTGTAACTCAACTACATTGTCCTTTTTTATTAATAAAGAAATAGTATACAGAAATCTACATTAATCCTTCAAAAAAAAACAGGTGAAACATTTTCGAAGTTTTTTTACATTGTGGTTATTTTTGTTTTGACAGCAGTAAATGTAAAGTAACATTTTCTGTTTACCCACAGGCCGCTGCTGGCATCCTTTGTTATGTTGGCGCCTATGTTTTCATCACTTATGATGACTATGATCACTTCTTTGAGGACGTTTACACTCTGATCCCTGCTGTCATCATCATAGCAGTAGGTGCGCTGCTTTTTCTTATTGGACTCATCGGATGCTGCGCCACAGTGAGAGAGAGCCACTGTGGACTTACCACGGTGAGTAAACCAGTTCCACTGTAATATTGCGTGTTTTATTTCACGTAAAATTCTTTTCTAATTCATTCTGTTTAGTTAAACGTAGAGCCACAAGTAGTGAATAATACATTTGGAAAAAGTAACTTGAACAATGGTATCTGCTGTCCATGTATCTATAATCTTGAAATCCAATCCACAGTTTGTCGTCATTCTCCTGCTGGTTTTCATGACGGAAGTGGCTGTGGTGGTTCTCGGATACGTTTACAGAGCGAAGGTGAGAAAGAGAAATGTAATTGTCTAATTTGTGACACAGACGATCTTTTCTGATAACTCTTAAATTCAACTTCAGATTATTATTGGCAGTTTAGCTAAAGTCCACCTGCTAACAAAATTGCTGACCCATAAAATTGAGAACCACAGGAAAGGGTGCAGACTATGTGCTATGTGATGACTGAGTTGACTAGAAAAACCAGAAGTAGTGGATTGTGCACTTTCATCTGTGTGGTTTGACATCACAATATGGATCTGGTGATCGCTTGAGTCAATTGTGTCTTAGCATTTTAATGTGGACAAAGGCAGGAAGGTGTGTGTGTGTGTGTACTTAGCCTTAAGCAATCCTCCACCTTCTCCAATCAGCCCATGTTTGCTGTGAGGCTGCTAAATATTGTCTTTGTATCTCATAGAGCAGTAATGTTTACCCATCTTTACTGTTTCCAGGTTGAAGATGAAGTCAACACTTCTATCATGAAAGTTTATGATGAGTACAATGGCACGAACAGCAACGCCCAAAGCCGGGCCATTGACTACGTTCAGAGACAGGTAAATTAAAAAAAACCTTATTTGTAAGCCCTCCACGATGGCCTTGTGTTGTTCCAGCCGTGCATCTGTTTCCAACCATCATTATTGACTTTGTTGTTTTCAATTTCAGCTTCAGTGCTGTGGCATCCACAATTTCTCAGACTGGCAGCACACACACTGGTATGAAGAATCGAAAAACAACAGCGTTCCCATCAGTTGCTGCAAAATTGCAGGCTGCACAGGGTCTCTTACTCATTCTGAAGACCTCTACCAAGAAGTAAAAAGGCTTAAATTTTTTTTAATAAGCACTTGTAGTTTTGTATGTTTGAACATAATTCGTGTGTGTTTGTAGGGTTGTGAAGCGCTGGTTGTGAAGAAGTTACAGGAGATTATGATGTATGTCATCTGGACTGCGCTGACGTTTGCTGCCATCCAGGTAATTCTCTCATATTTTGGTACTGTTTGTTTCATTGCATTTTTAATGCGTCAGCCAAATGATGTAAAATCTGCCATAAATCTGTAACAGATTTATGTAATTATGGTTTTAATTACGATTCATTGTACGATTCATCTAGATAAGGTTACCAGTTTCTGAGAGGCATTGTATTAAAAGCCTGTTTATTTTGTAAACAAATTTGGACATTCAATTTAATAGAACCAAACACAAACCAAAGTAAACACCTTTTAAAAGCTTTTGTAAAACGTACATCTAAAAATTGCAATAGTTGGAAAGGATTAAATTAAAATGCCCTTATTTGAAATTTCCATTTGAAATGGCTGACAAAATCCAAAGAACTGTCTGTGGCCTTGAGAGAGAAGATTAGCAGCGTTCGAATCTAATGAGGAATTTAGAGGTTCAAAAGAATTTGAAGTCATTCTCCAGAAATGCCTAGATTTCCACATGATTAAAGATTTTTCTTCTTCGTGTCCTTTTTTCTTTCCTTTCTTCCATATGCCCTTATGTCCTTCCTTATGTTCTACCAGCCTTCATCCTTCTCTTCTACCCTCCTTACTTTGGTGTCTCCTTCCTTCCCTTCTACTTTGCTTGTGTCCTAATTTTTTCCCTTTTGTCCACCCCTTCTCTCTCTCCATTTTTGTAGTTTCCCATTTTTTTTTCATTAAAATTTTTATTTAGAAACAACAAGAAGAAAATGCTTCTCACCTGTTCACAAAGAGTTCTCTAGTCTTTCACAATCCTCTTTTCAGTTTGTTATATTAATCTAGACAGCATACCCCTTCATATGATTATCCTGTATCTAGTATTCCTTTCTGTTTTTATTCCTTTTTTTCCCTTCCTTCCTTCCCTTCTCATTTCTCCTCCTCCCACTTTCCTCCCTCTCTTAGAAAAATGGGGAAGAAGAAGAAAAAATAAACTAATATCATATTGAAACAACTTATCAGAACCATAAATTTTCCCGATTTTAAGTATTTCAATTGTAGAGACAGCTGCTCTAAAATCATAGTGGGACTTAGTATTTAATGTAATAAATTGAATGTAAAGAACTAATGCATAGGAACGAATGAACCTGGAATATTATGGGATATATCAGATGATAAAAGTGTGGGAATGTTTGTTAATCTTTCCAGATGTTGGGGATGCTGTGTGCCTGTGTCGTGCTGTGCCGCAGAAGCAGAGATCCTGCCTATGAGCTTCTTATCAGCGGAGGTACCATAGCGTAAAAAGTGAAACACTTTTCTCAATTTTTCTGAATATGTATCATTGGTGAGAGGATGCAAAACCTGTGATCATGCTTATCTTTATACACTAAATACAAGTAAATGTATGTTAAAGTTAATTTTTCCCAAAAAACCATTTGGTCCATTTTATTTAACTCTTCTGATAATTACACGTAATACTTCTCCTTTGAGGTGGGCTCTGAGGTTTATGTTTGTTTTGTACAGACAGGAGAGGTTCCTTATTGTGGTTTCTATATGTACTTGAATGACAGATACTCTATTTTAAATTTTAATGACATAATAAATGGACACCACCATCTCCTGATTCAGCAGCATGGTTTTGTGTGCAAGCTCTTACAGAACTGGCTTTAACTTATATGAGCTTTGTTTTAGGAAATAAATGTATTTAAGCTTTGATGTATTAATTGGTTTTCAGATAGATTTGTTTTTCTCTCATAGCTGTTTGTTTGTCCCAGGTACTCTAGTACAATATGGTTTATTCATATTGTCTCATGTAGCAGTGATGAGATTTAAGAATGTAAATAATGTGTTTAAGTAAAAGTTTAAAACAAATGATATCTCTTTCTGGTTTGTTCAGACATCTGCATAACAGCTTTATTCTTTTTCTTACGCAATTTTTTTCTGTCAAGATTTTGGTGTTTTCCCGTTATATCGGTTTCTAAAGTTCTCAGATTGTCCCCAAGCTAGTTCAGTTCAAAACAGTATTATGTAAAATGAAATTCAGGCTTTAAATTCAATTATTTCTTCAGGATTCAACGGATGCAACCTTTAAAAATTAAGCTATTATCTTTTAAAGTTAACAGATTGTACCATTTATTTAATGTATGAAGCACAAATGAAATCAAAATTATAAAAGGTTGCTGCTTCCATGGGACTTAATTGGAAAGTAGCCGGCAACTGACATCAGTGAAATACGGTTGATTTATTGATCATCTGAATAAAATCAAGAGATTTCTTTGGTTGATCCATCTGGTCCATAAAGGTAAGTGTTCATCCAATGCTAGGACGGACACAAATCTGCAATCAGTTTTTCTGGGAACAGTTAAAATGCCATTTCCAAACAATTTAAGATACATTTTCGTACAGTCAAACTTTGCTGCCTTAAACAATATTGTTTTGTACAAATATTGTAATTGTGTATATACTTTTATTGACCTGTTAAGCTCTGGTCAACATCTACAGTTGTTATATAAATAAAATTAAAATTGAGCAAATTCACCTTTGGGTTAACAATTCTCAGAGAAATTGCAAAATCGCTAACCCCAGAGCTACATATTAAAGCCTACAGGACTCTGTTAAAAATACACAGAACAAATATGGCTTGTTTCTGTTGCCCGGAAACTGCCTCTTCATTGTGACTCAACTTTGGTGTGTGAAGTTGCATCTGCAGCCATTTGCTCAATCACTCTGTATAGCAAAGTATTATGGAGTAAAATGTGATGCCTTCTAATCAATAGCTTGGCCCAAACTGGCTCATCAATAGGACAATGATCCCAAACACAGCAGCAAATCCACAGAAAGCTTAGAATGCAGAAACGAATGCAGATGTTAAATGGCCCAAAGCCAAGACTCTGACACCACTGAACTGTGGCGTAATTTGAATAACTTGCACAAACTTCAAAAAATTTAAACAATGTTGAGAAGAGTGTGCCAATAAAAATGTGATAAACTGAGTTATGCACAAAAGGACTTTAATAAATTACTTCAATAAATGGTGGTTTTAACCACTCACATAAGTGATCATTTTTCTCGCATAGCTTTTACTAGTTTTTGCTCCGTCTTTGTTTAACAATGACTGCGTGGAGTCCACAGGATGCTTCTGTGCACTTGTATATAAATAACCTGTCAAATACGTCAAAGGCCAGATCTTTATTTCCTGCTAAGTAAAACCAAAGCTGAAAAAGGGCTTGCTATTATCTGGACTCTGTCATATTTTATATGTTTATTTTAACCCTGCTTAATCACATGACCCCAATGTTGCCTATGCAGGTCGCTTGAGTGACTGTTTTTGCATTCTTAAAGTGACTGCTGTGTTTATATAAGTAATAGCTACCGAATGAGTGGCCTCTCACCAAAGAGTATTCAGACACAAAAGACAGCAGAGGACTAATATACATGACCTACAAAAGGTTCAAATCTTAATACGAGTATTAGCATGCCTTATAAATACCAATGGAAACTTCACAATTATATATTTTTTGTTTTATGCAAACAAGACATAAATTACATTCAAGGCAACAACAGAAATCATACAAAACCTTTAAAACTTCAGACTCAACATTGAACTAAAGTGTGCGAAGAAGTTTTAGTGCCATGTTTCTGTGCAAATTATCCACACGACTCTTAGTTGCCAACAGTTTGAGAAGGAGACAGTAAGATGGTCCCAAAATAGATTACTTTTACACTAACTGCTGTATGTGTAAGTGCCATTATTTACAGATCTAAGTATGAAACATTTCTTTAGTTTGGATTCTTGGCATAAAGTGGTTCAGCGTGTTGTGATCAACCTTTAGTTCAAAGGATTGTAAAGAACAAAGAAAATAGCTTGCTTTTGGAAATACGTTCTACGACCAGGAGGGGCTGGGTGTTGGCAGGGGGACTTTTTCTGAAAGCATGCATGCCACAAAGATGCCTTGTGATTTCAAGGTACAAAACCATTCTGAAATGTACATGTAAAACCGGCTGGCCTGAAAACTTATTCCTTAGCGAGATAAGAACCAGGAACCAGACCAGTCTGACCATTTCTCTGTACCGTCCACCAGCCATCTTCTCCCTCATCTATCACAACCACAACATCCCCAACAGATATTGAGAGTTCATCTTCCCCCTAAAAAAAGAACAGGAACAGTCAAGTTCACAAATTTGTTCTTAAAAGGCAAGAAAAATGGAAAATCTACATAATCTACAGTGCCAATGACCAGACCTGTGCTATATAGTCGTATACAGCCTTGTACTCCTTGCTGCTCTGGTTGAAATGCTGGAATCCAGGAATGGAAGCATATACACCATCCGATGTTCCTGCTGAAGACAGTTGGTTATTATTAGGTTGAAAGTTGCAATTAACAACTCAAAAAATGGACCATGGAAATAAATGTCTTGATCTAATTATGTCATTTTCTATCCAGTTTAATAAATCTTTTGAAAATGATCTTCAGTATCATTATTCTAAACACTCAGTAGATGAGCAGTGCTGTTTAAAATATTCCTCCATCCAAATAAATGTTAGAAGACATGACAACGTTTTCTCTCTTTTTTTTTTTTTACCTCTGTTAAAAAGAGCGCACCAGTTTTTGTCCTAAATTTAGTAACTCATTTTAATATCTGCTGGGTTAATACAAAAGCTCTGACTGTCTTGTCTCTAGAGTTTTGTTTCTCTTTTGATGGAAACAGGTTTGTGTTTAGAGCATTGGGAAACTTTTGTTGTGCCACAGCCACAAACATCTATGTATTTCATTAGGATTTTAAATGATTCACCCACACAAAGTACTGCAAAATTGTAAAGGGGAAGTGTTGCATTTATTTTTACATTATGAAATGCTGAAAGCTTCTGTATATTTAGCCCTCCTTACTTTGACACATTTAAATAAAATTAAATTTAAGCCAACGGTTGGCTTAAATAGTAAATAGTAAATAGAGTGCATCTGCATGTAATTTATTCTCCAGCTGTCCTGTGATGGTCTCGGAGGTTTTCTAGAGAATATTAATGAACAAATATTCACTAATGTATCATCAAGACTATGGAAAACCACAGAAAGTATAACTGTGAGCAGAGGTTCACTTTCCTAGACATGCAGTCACTGCTACAGCACAATGGTTCATGTGCTGAAATGGCCCAGTCAAAGCCCAGCCCTAATGCAATAAAAATTTTGAACATATAGAATTAAGGGGCTGCAATTGTAGCAAAAGTATTGACTCAAGGGTGGGTTTATTCATGTGTATACTGCACTTTTCAGATTTTTGTTTGTAAAATTTGGAAACCCATCTGTCGTTCCCTTCCACTTCACAATTCTGCACCACTTCATGATGATCTGCCCCATAAATGTCAATGGAACTGATGTCTGTGGTTGTCACGTGACAAAATGTAGAAAGGATTCAAAGGCTATTGCAATGCTTGGGCTGCACTGTGTTTGTGGTTAAAACTCACAGGCAAAACTTGTGGAGATTTTTTTTTATAACAGAGAAGCTACAGGTTAGTTCACTGGTTGAGAAAAAGTTTATTAACTAAATTTAAGCAAGCTATGGCTTTTGTTCATCTTGCTTTTTCTGGACGAGTCATTATGAAAACTTGTAGGATGAGTTAAATAATGTTGGTACAATACCAGGAGGTTCTGACACTCCTTCATTGATGGTCAGCTTGGAGCCAAATGTACAGCTTCCTGGCAGCAGATTTGAAATCCTAAAGATTATAAAAAGCTGTTAGAGAAGTCCACTAAAACATGATTGAGAGAGACAGAGAGAGAGAAAGAGAAAGAGTGAGAGAGAGCAAGCGAGAGAGAGATAAAAAAAAATTTTAAAGGCTGACATAATCCAACCTTTTCTTGACTCCCTCTACAAATCCAGCACCGCCGTTCATCTGCATAGAAGCATTATTCTCGTAGTAATTTTTATATTCAATTGGAGCTGTGGGCAAAAAAGAGGCATTAAAATCGATTCGGTAAGCTCCACCTAGCCCTGATATAATTCCTACTTAGCTGAAAGATAATATTGAAATTATTTCTCAGAACAGAACATATTCAAATCAGGAGAGGAAGCCTGCAGGCGTTACATACCTGGGGGCGTCGGGTTACACTTTTTCATCTCCACAAAGTTGTTGTTGTCTGTGATGATGTCACAGTTTTCAAGCGAATTCCGTACATTCTCACAACACTGAAACAAAAAGTTTGTCAGGCAGGAAGCGTAAATATTTGGCGCCTTATCCCTGACAGCTCAATAGGTGTGAAACCAGCTGACCTCGTCGTCTTTGACACACTGCATCGACAGCTGGTTACAATGCACCCACAAAGCATTCCTTATGACACTGATGCGATCTTCTTCTTGCTGCTGAAACATCTAGAAGACATTCGTTTTGGTATACAGAAATGTGTTTAGCCTCTAGATGCAACTCCATATTTTAAACCTCGTATTTGTTGGCATTAAAGAACATATTCACAATTATGACTCTCTTTCTTATTTACTGCCTTGTTTTTGTTTCCTTTTGTGCTGGAACATGCTGTGCTTTGACAGTGTTCACCTGTAACTGAACTTATCGGGACGCTCACAGCTGCTGTAGAGCTCCAGTCTTGTTGATGCTATCACATTCAGGAAGAGTTGGGGCACGGAAATGTATTTTCAGAATAATGACTCAGTATGTGGTGTGCTAAAGAGAGGTGCACACCACACACACCTCATATAGAGTGGCGTGCCACTGCCAGAGCAGTGGCACGCCACTGCGCTGGTGTGCACAAATCAAAAAGCATATTCTAAGTAACAACTGGAAAGGAACAACAAAGTCTTACCTCACAGATCTCAACATGCGTTGACTCCCACTCTTGTCGAACCCGGTCAAGTTGCTCAATATTTGACTTGTACTGAGTCTCTAAAGGCAATCCACACCAGTTTTACATGTGAGATATGAAAGTACCACTTAAACTTGACAACCTTGTGTTTATATTCTGCGTATTATACTCTTTGAGGATTACTGTAAAATGTTAGGAAAATTCTGTTATCATTATTACATTAGTAGTTTTACTAAGTTTAAATTGTTACCAGATGTTTCTAAGATAAAGCTAACCTTTCTATAACTTCACACATGTTAATTTGCAAATTGTTTTCTGAGGAACTCTTAGGGGTAAAGGTGTCTTTGTTTTCAATATACATCCTGTACTTTGAAGAAGACTGTCAGCCCCCTCAACACCTCTCAACATTCCTTTCTCTTTCTCTTGGTAATAAAAAGACTAGTTCTCATGCAGAGAGTCAGAACACATGGTAGACTCCTTGAAGAAGGGATCTGCTGTGTCTTCTTCTTCTGCAGAAGACTTGATCGAAAACTCAAACGTTGTCTGTGGTTCTTTTATTTAAGTGAACAAAATACCCAT